>JBBPRQ010000732.1:0-16143 GCA_038093095.1 Boletus insuetus | reverse complement strand
CAGAAGGAAACTCTTTCGGGTCATCCGTCGGCATTTGAGTGCTGCCATGCAGTCCCCACGGCTCACACATGTGGTCGTGGGGTCCGTCTTCGCCATCCGATAGAGTGGGTTCGATAAGCGACACAGAGCAACGCTTCCCGTCGGCGGAGCTTGCCATCGCGACGATGTACTCTCGTACGAGTGTTTCCTTGATGAGATACGGCTTTGGAAGAATACGTAATTGTGAGCACAGTGCCTGCATCTGGAAAAAAAGAAGTTACTATATAGTACTACATAGTGTATATAGTCCTGATAGGCAGTATAGTCTTCCCCCCTCAATAGAGTACTATGTAGTGGCTTTATTTCCTTAGAAATTCTAAGTAGTGACCTGTAGCAAGCTGTAGTCATCTATAGCAAACAATATAGCACTACATAGAGCACTACTACAAGGTCATCCGAGCATAGAAACACTGTATTGAATCTACTCCTCCATATCGTCCATATCCTCTACCTCTGTCTCAACCTCAGACTGTCCAACCACCTCGACTGCCTCTCTATCCTTTTCAACCACATCACCTCCCTCCACGTCCTGCTCATTGAATCCTTCAACATCCCTGCTGAATTCTTCAATCGCATCTTGGATGACATCATCCGGGATGAACTCCTCCAAGTCGATGTCATCTGATTCTGCCATGGGAACACCAGCATGTGACCTATACTGGATCAGACTGATGGAGGAGCTGCTGCATCACAACTCACCTTCCATTCACGTAGACTTGATTTAAGATAGTTGGCAGTATATTCATTTCAAGTGTTTGTTGCTCAAAGTAGTCAAGCATTTTGATATGTCGAAGGTAGAGTGGTTTGTAGTTGTCTTCACGGAATGGGATCGATTCATGCTGTCCAGTTACCCATTCATCAAGAGCACACTCAATCTGTCTTTACTGTTAGTACTTGTGTGATGGACTCTGTTGGGTACTTACCGCCATGAGTGTTAGTGCAAAAGTGACTTTGGGAAAAGGGTTGTAGAACTTCGACCACTTGGTCCCTTCATTGAACTTGTTCTTGAACAAAACATTGTTGATGATCTGCTGAATGGACTTGTTTTTGTAAATGCCAGTGTGGCAAGGTTGGAGCTCCTTGAGGTAGTGTCTCTGGTTAGAACATTCACATTCTGAAATGAGGAACGTATGTGTAATGACCCTTGTTTCCACTATACCTTACGAGGGAACCTTGTGACATTTGGGAGTCTAAACAATAGTAGGATATGTGATCCTAGAGACAACAGAGGATGTATATCAATGAAGGGGAATATCCCTAGTAGAAGGAATAAGAACAAAGTGAAATATAAGGTCTGTACTACTATAAGTATGACTATATATACTAAGAGAGACCGTGCACAGACCAAGCTATGCTAAAGGCTATACTGACCATAAGTAGTTAATAGTATGTCCACTGGGTACCATGAGGCGATAAGAGAGATAAGAGGGACTTATGCTATAGGCTCTAGATAAGAGCAGTTATTACTATTGGATGATAAGGGAAAGTGAGTCAAGAGGAAAATCATGAGGTGATGATAAGAATGCAATGTGGTCGCCATGAGGTGCATAGCCGAGATAAGAGATAAGATCATGTGACTGGAGTCACATGATGGCATGTGATTAGATCATGTAACTAAGGTCACGTGATAGCTGTTAACAGTATGTTCGGTATTTCTGTAATAGGTTAGCAATGAATAGGAAAGTGAAGTGTAGTGAAATTTCCAGTAGTGTCGGCATTCGGGACCGCTGTTGAGAGCGCTATAAGGGCGAGCACTACAGTACGTGGCATGCAAATGCTGACTTGTACTTGGGCTCGGTGGCAAGCATACAGTTGTTCTCTTTAACAGTCGGTTTGTTGTCCATCTTGAATCCATACGAGATGGCGACGACAAGGCACGCTTTCGTTTTGAATTGCCCACGCAAGTGGGATCCTCATGCTGTGATCTACAGAGAGTTATTTTCTGGCTAGCTGAAAAGTACAACACTTACCAGTTTCATGATACTCTGGTCCAGCTCAACTTGTGTGCTTTGATATAATTTGCGGGCGGCATTCCAGGCACACATTGCCCACTCAGCTTTGACATCTGGCTCTAGGAAGGGGTGCTCTGTCAACATCTGAGCATGATAAAGCTCGATAGCGGTGTCAATGATGCATCGAGTAGCAGCATCATAGTCACCCACCTTGGGCTGAGTATTTGTTGACTTCTTGCTGTCTTGAGATGAGTTAGTAGTAGGAGACTTGTCGCTAGCGTCAAGCGGTGCAGTATCAGCTGCTAGGCTTTTACCATCACCCGGGTCGGCTTCTTTTTTGACTGTTTTACCCACTGTAGTAGGTTCTTCGTCATGACTCTGCAGCATGTGGTACGCATGCTTCCTAGGCTGACTAAGGGGGGGGAAATTGGCGTAGTCACTGGTCGGGGATGTAGTTAGTACATGTCAAATGTAAGCACGGCACTTACTTGTCCTCCCTGGGAAATGGACTTGGCTCATGGTTCGCATGCTTCCTAGGCTGACTAAGGGGGGGAAAATCAGCATAGTCACCGGTTCTATGGTCGGGGACATAGTTAGTACATGTCAAATATAAGCATGGCATTTACTTGTCCTCTCCGGGAAATGGACTTGGCTCATGGTTCACACGCTTCCTAGGCTGACTAAGGGGGGGAAAATCAGCATAGTCACTGGTTCTGTGGTCGGGGACATAGTTAGTACATGTCAAATGTAAGCATGGCACTTACTTGTCCTCCTCAGGAAATGGAGTTAGCTCACAGTCACGGACTCTCTTGCACATGCTCGGGTTGGGGGCATTTAAGGCGAGATGCTCAAACTTGAGAGGCTGCTCAGGCTCTTCAAGGCGAACACGTGCGTGCTGAGGCTGAGACCACTACCAATAGTTAGATATATGGATGACAAGAATGTCGGATATGTACCTTATTATTCATTGTAATTTTGGATTGTGGAGGGACGTTACCCTTCCATGCTACAAGTGTAACGTGCAGCGCAGTTAGTGACAAGCGGAGCGTGAAGTTACCTTGGTCTGAACGAGTTTTAACAAGTAGAGGAGCCTGCTAGGTGATGTCTACCACAGTCTATCTCAGAAGATGAACTGAGACTCAAGGTGGGCTCAATGGGTCTCCGAATATCCAGATGCTAGCCGCTGGAGCTCTTCAGGAGGTATCACTAGAACTATGCTGATATTGCGTAGAACTAGCTTAGGGAAAATACATGATAAGAGTACAGAGTATATATATGGTAGGCCCCTGGTCTGTGCAGGTAAGGTAAGAGATATAAAAGGAAAAAGGAGGCGGGAGTCCGAAGGACAACCATACTCCATATAGTCCATCCCAATAATGTGGAACTGCGGGAAGTGGCAGTGTGATCTAAAAGAGGAACGCCATGTGGGTGGAAGTCCGAAGGAATCCCGTACGGAAATGGAACGAAAGGAAGGGACTAAATATAGAGCGGAGGTGGGGCGCTGTGTGAGTATGTAAGGAATGGATATAAAAGGAGAAACTATCTGGAGGATGACTCCAGTACGAATACAACTCCGTAGAGTAAGAAGTGAAGTCTAAAGAGAAACAAGTAAAGGAGAATGACTGCGTAAGCATAGTGAAGATGGAAAAAGTGTACCCCCCTAGTAGACCATAACAACAAGTGTTGGGGTGGCAGCAAGATCCATACGGGTCACCGTTCGACCAAGTCCCCCCGCTGCGCGTGATACAAACTAATAGATGCCAGATGAGCGACATGTGAAAGAGATGACTAATTGCCTACTGCTTTATCCACCACCGAGGGGACACAGACATCGGCATCTTGCACTTGAGTGGGCTTCATCTTGAGAGGATCTTGTTGAGCGGCTTTCGCCACTTGGTTGCGCTTTCGGATCCGCTCCTCATGTTTCTTTGCTTTGGCAATGGCATCTTGCTGATGGACGACTTTTTCCTGGGCAAGGTCCTCTTCTGGATGGTTAACGACTTAAAACAATAGTGTTGAGTTATTTTTGCTTACCTTGATTAGCCTGCACCTTTGCGGACGGACGACGAACTTGCCCACCCGATGAACGGTCTACCATACCCTGCGAGAGTGGGGTGTCTTCGGGTACCTTAGGCATAGTCTACTGATGAAGTGGTTGGCGATAAACAAAGGTGGGGACTGGGAAGTAGTAAATGGAATAGTAAACGAGTGAATGGGTTGGTAAGAAAGGAGTGTGGTGAGGTCGAACAATGGGCACCAACCTGTTTATATACCTCTAAGAGATCAGCCGAACAGGTGATGAAAAAAGTAGAGATGTCAAACCAAATGGTCTAGCACAGGGCCATCATGACCAATACTGCTGTCGGGGTATAAGTATTTTGCTAGTGACTGATGGCAAAGTTACTTGATGTATGCAAATGGAGACACAAAGGGTGCACCCATATGTGGACGACAGTGGGGACCCTAGCATGGCAATTAGGATGGCATACATTTGAAAGAAAAAAGATAAATCACTGCAGGGTTAGAAACAGAACAGTGGGCAGTGTCGGATGCAGTAGTTTTTTTTTCTGAGTCTAAGGGAGGACCATTGTTGTGGAAACCCTCTTGTTGATGGGTCCCACATCACTGTCTACCTATGGTGCGAAAGGTTGTCTGTTCTCAGCATCATGTTTGCGAACATTGCAGACAGACTTTTGCTAGCGCTGGAGGGGTGCGCCATCATATAGCACACTCTGAGCAGTGCCGTTCACTGAGGATTACGAAGGCACAGCAAGCACAATGTGTGCCAAGGAGAGCACCCTCTGACAACATGGAGGTCAATGCCGATGAAGAAATACACCTACCTTTCATACCCAACGATTTCAATATGAATGATATGCATCCTCCATTCCCGGGGGATCATCCTAGCGATGGACTTGGTCAAGAAGGGGTTGAGCAACACCATCATGCCCTGGATGAAGGCAAGGGGAGTGAAGAACCCACCTTTCCACATTTCACGGAAGAGTTCGCAACCAAGGCTATTGCTGATGTTGTCAGCATGGCTGCGACCCCATTTGAGCATATGGCGAGCATTCAAGATGCTTCAGGAAGAGGCACGTATGCCCCATTTGCTGACCACGAGGAGTGGGAACTGGCGCAGTGGCTGATCCACAATGTCAACCAGCGTGTGACAGAGGAATTCTTAAAACTGTCTATTGTCAGTATCCACTCCATTGTCTCCTGATTACCAACATAACCACCTTTGTAAAGACGAAGGACCAAACATGACCAAGCTACTGCAGCAACTACAAGTTCTTGAAGATGATTGATGAGCTGCCAACTGGGCCAGAATGGTTGTGTAGGCTCATCTGGGTTCATGGGGATGTTAGACCTGTCGAAAACGATGATATTGAGAATCCGCCAGCGCTGGATGACAAGTCGGAGGAACTTGAGCCTTGGATGTGCGATCCAGTGGCCTGTATTCGAGAATTGATAGGCAACCCAGCTTTCGAAGAAAATCTGGCATACACACCTGAGAAAGTATATGTAGATCAGGAGGGGCAGACTCGTCGATATGATGAGATGTGGACAGGGGACTGGTGGTGGAAAACACAGGTAAGCCAACTCTAGTAACTTATTTAAGACTTGCCTGACAAATGTTAAGGAGCTGTTACCAGCAGGCGCAACAGTTGCTCTGGTAATCCTTGCTTCCGACAAGACCGAGTTGTCTCAGTTCAAAGGCAATAAAACAGCATGGCTGGTGTACTTGACTATTGGCAACCTATCAAAAGATGTCTGTCGCGAGCCGTCGTCCCATGCCTCTGTGTTGTTGGGCTACCTACCAGTGTCAAAACTCACCTCATTCGAGGACAATTCGGTTGCTGGGTACCGCCTGTTTCATTACTGTATGAAGTTGCTGCTTCATCCGCTCATGGCTGCTGGTCAAGAAGGCATTGAGATGGTATGTGCCAATGGTGGCATTCGTTGAATCTTCCCGATACTTGCTGCCTACATTGGGGATCACCCTGAGCAATGTTTGGTAGCATGCTGCGCTGAAAACCGCTGTCCCAAGTGTGTGGTGCCGGCGGATTGATGAGGTGCAAACACTCCATTTCCATGCCACAACCAAACACAAACAAAACAAACACTCCATGCACAGGCCACTGGTCGCTACCCACCCGAGTTCATCGCTGAGGGCCTACGGCCTGTCTTCTCGCCCTTTTGGGCAGATCTCCCTTATACCAACATCTTCATTTCCATCTCGTCTGATATTCTCCATCAACTCCATCAAGGCCTTATCAAGGACCACCTCAAAAAATGGTGCGCCGCTCTCGTCAATACGAACCACTTTGATGCACAGTTTTGTGCCATGCCGGTTTTTCCTGGTCTCCGACATTTCAAGAACGGCATATCTACAGTGAAGCAATGGACAGCCTCTGACCACAAGCAACTTGAATGGGTTTTCTTAGGTGCCCTTGTTGGTGTTGTTGCACAACATTGTGTCTTGCATGCAGCATCCTGCCTAATCAGTTTCATCTACCTGGCACAGTACCAGTCACATACGGATGTGACACTGGCCACTCTGCAAGATGCACATGACAAGTTCCACCGCCTCAAGGACATATTCATCCAGCTTGGCTGCCATGAACACTTCAATATCCCGAAGTTTCACTCACATATGCATTATGCTGACACCATTAAAAATCTAGGTAGCCTTGATGGGTTGAATACTGAGATATCTGAGCGTCTCCATATAGACTTTGCCAAAAAAGCTTATGCGGCTACCAGCCAAAAAGACTATACTATGCAAATGACTAGATGGCTACAATGGCAGAAGGCTGTCATTTGGTTCAGCGGCTTCCTGAACTGGTGGCATTGCTCAGGTGTCAGCAACTCAGAAGGCTCTGACTCTCCGGGACTCATACCATCATACCAAATCTCTCAGAAACCCCAGTTCCCGAAGAAAACTGTTCAATATTTGGACCAGCACCATGGTGCACTCTGTTTCCTTGATGCCCTCAACACTTTTGTCTCAACCCTACCTTGTGGTCCACAGTATTTTGAGCCTGATATTCATGACTGCTTCAACTTATTCAGCAACTTAGTGCTTCATATGCCACGATTGGAACATGTGGCACACAGAGACTTGAGAATTTGCTCTCATCCACAATGTTTGAATGGGGTGTGCAAGCCACCAACACCTGCAAGGTTCGATATAGTCTTGGTTGAGGTGGATCCAGAGCAGCGACAGCGCGGAGGTCTACACAGTAAGACTAACTACTGTTCTTCTGGATAATTTCATTGATCGCAACTGCAGGTCTCCGTGTAGCCGAGGTGCAAGTTGTCTTCAGACCCCCCCCACATCTCGGCCAGTATCCTCAACCCCTTGCCTACATCCACTGGTTCAAACCTCTCCAGACATACGACGGGAATGTGAAGATGTTTCGTGTCAGCCACTCAACCAGGCAGTGGCACCCAAATGCTGAAATTATTCCCATCAATTGGATTATACAACATGTCCATCTAATCCCGGCATTCCCGCAGGGTGCGGTTTATCCCCACTGGATATGTGGTCATGTGCTGGCCGATTGTCAGCACTTCTACCTCAACAAGTACATTGACCTTCGCTCTTTTGAACAGCATAGGTTACATACTTAGTGATCATGCTTGTGGTAGATGTTACGATTCTCTCTTTTCCTTCTTGTTTTGTATCAACGACACATCTCGTTTACTCTCCGCAGACTTATCTTTTCTTTCTTCTATGATGACACATTCCTCTCACGTGTTCTTTCTGCCGGTGTCCCGATGGTCTCCACTTACTTAGTCATCATCTCTTCCACCTGTTTCTATTCTTTTCTATGCCTGCCCTTAACGCTTGTATATCCAACATATATAAGTCGTAGATACTGCTCTAGCATTTCCCCATGCTTGAGCTCCTTTGTCTTCTTGTACTGTGTACAATCTATTTGCTCTTGCCTCGCCCTCCACTGGTTCCAGCCCAGCTCCCTTGAACCCTTGAACTACTGGTCTCAGCCCAGTCCCCTTGACCCTTGTGTGGACGCCCCCACAAGTACCCTTGACCTTCAACCCTCTGTTCTATAAGTCCTCATTGTACTTTTGACTCGATGCTCTTGTCCCTTGATCACTCAAAGGCTACGCTCGTTCCTACCCAAACCAAGCATAACAGTAGATGTGTGGGTGGGTGGGCAGGTGGTAAGTAATGTTATTCGTGCTCGGGTAGAACATCCTGACCCTTGACGAATGAATAGCAGGTTACTCTATCCTCCTGGTCCTTGACAGGTGGAGATGCTCAAGGACGAGGTAGAGATCCTCCACCTCTGAGGTACGCTTGTCGCAGAAGCAACACACCAAGTCGGATTGGGAGAGACATGGCATCAAGAGTGGTGACACTTGAGGAGATGATCATAGTGGAGGCGGAGGCACTGAATGAAGTTGTCCTTGGTGAGATGGAAGGGAGATGGTCGTCGTTTACGGATCGGATCACCATTGTACTATTTGCTTATTCAATTTTAGCTCGTCTCACTATGCCGCTATTGTGGGTACTATGTAGTGGTGGTTGTGAACGATAGACTATATAGTCCATCTATTACTTCTGGTTGCTGTGTAGTGTGATGTAGTAGGAGTGTGTACAAGCAGCACTATAGAGTGCAATGTAGCCTACATAGAAACTGCTGGTACTACAGCCATAATCTTTTTTTTCCAGATGCCTGCTCTGTGTGGGTGAGTAAATGCAGTGAAGGAGCTGTTACCCAAATCCAGCAGGGCCGCTGATTAATGATGATCAATCAGTGATGTAAATCCAAACACTTTAGTGGAATGGACGTACGTGGTCGATGTGCAGCACTCGTTCCAATGGCATTGGTGGTAACCTTGGGTGTTGATTCCCGATCGTGGCTCTTATGGCCCTCTGATTCTCCTGAAAGAAAACATCAGTTCACGGGTGATGAAAAGTAACACAACAACACTGACACCCAGTTCCACCCTGAAGCTGGTTTAGTCGCTCAGATGCATAGTAATCCCACGACAAATTTGTCTTTAATTGTATCTGGGAATGGAGGTGACACAAATCAAACCACATGGAGCAAGCAATGTATATGTACACGACGAATGCTGTCCATCTCAAACTTGTCAACGTCGGCGGCAGTGGTCAGGCCCATGCGCTGATACTGCTGCAATTCCTGTATGTGCTTCTGCAGCATCACTGTTACGGTCTACTAGGGGGTACACTTTTTCCATCTTCACTATGCTTTTGCTATCGTCCTCCTTTACTTGTTTCTCTTTAGACTTTATCTCTCACTCTATGGAGTTGTATTCGTACTGGAGTCATCCTCCAGATAGTTTCTCCTTTTATATCTTTCCTTTATGTACTCACACGGCGCCCCACCTCTGATCTATATTTAGCTTCTCCTTTCTGTTCCGCTTCCATATGGGATTCCTTCGGACTTCCACCCGCACAGCATTCCTCTTTTAGACCACACTGCCACATCCCACAGTTCCGCATTATAGAGATGGACTATAAGGAGTATGGTCGTCCTTCAGACTCCCGCCTTCTTTTTCCTATTATATCACTTACCTTACTCACACGGACCAGGGGCCTACCGTATATATACTCTGTACTTTTATCATGTATTTCCCTAAGCTAGTTCTATGCAATATCAGCATAGTTCTAGTGATACTTCCCAAGAGCTCCAGCAGCTAGCACCTGGATAACGGAGACCTGTCAAGCCCACCTCGAGTCTCAGTTTGTCTTTTGAGATAGACTGTGGTAGACATCGCCTAGTAGGCTCCTCTACTCATTACCTCACCCTCCACTTGTTGAACTTGTTCAGACCAAGGTAACTTCACGCTCTGCTCATCACTAACTGCGCTGCGCGTTACAATCACCTCGTCTGGTGTGTGGGATGAATACTGGCTGCTATTAGAAGACAATGAAATCTTACACAGGACATCCGCAGCAAACACTTCATAATCTTCACAGCAGTCTGAAGCCGGGCGAAGGGTTGAAGGCATTGGACAATGTCCTTTTCCTCTTTCACCCGCTTCTTCTCAGTAGCTTGCATCTTTTAAAAGCCGTCAGAAGAATGAATATACAGTAGACTTTTTCATAATGCATGTGGTATTAGTGCATAAATCTTGTATTGCATGGACTTTTGGATTCCACCACAGCAGAGTGTGGGAGTGATGGCAAATTTTTGCATAAGTACTACTGCATGGTGTCAGGATGTAAAATATGCAGTATCACATGCTCTGTTTGCACTGTACTAGGTGATTGGAATGCTGAAGTCCAGATTGTAATTTTAAGTTGCATCTAAAAAATGGTGGCTCAATATTCAATATTCAGCCCTACTTTTTCATTTGTCTCATATCTGAACCATTATGCCTCCAAGACTCTCCCAGCTGCCAAAAATCAGCTCCAGATTCAAGAGCTTTTTGGTGAATCATATGTAGACAACCATTGGCGGGCTGCTCTCAAGGCCATCATGGACACTGAAGGTGATGCATTGCAAGCAGCAGAGGCAGTCGAGAAGCTTGCAACAGCTGCAACACATCATACCAGCCTTCCAATCAAGATTCCTGTGAAATCAGCATAGCTTGTTGCTGTCAAGGAGGAGCTGATGGTGTCTATAAAGGAATTAAAGGACTGCAACCACATTTTCGGCATACCATTAACCATTGATGAGATCCTGTCACCAAAAGAAGAAAATGAAGTCAGGGAGCCAATGTATTGATTTGAAGATGAGGCAGCCATTGTTGCAGCTGTCTGTCATAAGATGGCTGTTGAACATGGAGATATTACTGAGATTGATTCCGATGATGAAGAAGATGGCCCACCACCCCCAATCTCTTCTTTGGAGATTACTCAGCTATGCGAGAAACTGAAGATGGCTTGCATCACTCGGAGCATGCTAACACTTCTCTGGAGTTGGTAAGACTTCGCAAATTCTGTGGTGAGATGTTGTTACGGTCTACGAGGGGGGTACTCTTTTTTCCTATATTATCTACGCTCGCACAGCTATGCTGCTTCACTTGTCTTTCCTTAGACTCTTTCTCGTACTCTATGGAGTTGTATTCATACTGGAGTCATCCTCCAGATTGTTACGTTCCCATATTTTTCCCTATTTTTCTAGGCTTTATTTCAACAAGAAAAGACACAAGTGTCGCATCCACTACAGACACACTACACTTCTTATCCTAATGCTCCACTTGCTTACTTTCCCACGCAAGCCACTACTCTCCCACGATATTGATCTACATGGCTATGCACTCTAGACAAACACATGGTATATCACATGACTAGTCACGTGATCTTATCTATGACTCATAGCACAGGTATGCTTATCGTCCTATAGCATTAACAACTCTTATCATAGTATAGCCTTAGCCTATAGCATATGTAGCTCTTATCTCGCACAGCTCGGTCCATGCGCATGTATCAGTAGTATAAATACTAGAGCCAGTAGACCAAGACACCCCAGTCTTGTTCTCCTGGAGTTTTTCCAAACTACCATCGCCTTGTCTCACCCCTAGTACTCTTGGTTCTCAAACACTAGACCCTTTGGTGGGTTTGGTCGTTTCAGTGCCTGCTGGAGACAGACAAAGGAAGAGAGGGACTTGCCACTGTGTGCTGTTATCAAAGAACTGCACAATGTAATCGTCCACCTCCATCTCCTCGCCAAGGCTGACAGTATGATTGTCATCCTCTGAATTGGAGAATATCTCGACGATTCTCGGAGTCTCCATGTGCTCTATGAGAGAGGGCCCAGAGGGGCCAGTGTGGTTGGTGGGGATGGTTCAAGTGCCGAAGGCACCATCCTCATTGAAAGCAGAGTGCTGCTGTACATGTATGTGTTGGTGGTGGTGGTTGGTGATGGGTTCAAGGTTGTGAACAACCTGAGGAGTGGGGGTTTCCCCAATACAACGAGCGAGGGAGATGGCTTGTTGGGCCTGCAGGAAAGCAAGGGGACCATAGTGAGTGGTGCCCATGGTATGCACGAGAGCGTGAGGGTCCTGAGTGGGCTCAGTGAAGGTGGTGGAGGCCGGGCTCCTGGAGGAAGTTTGCCAAAGCAAACAAGGTGGAGGATTGTTCAGCGGCGGTAGCTGTGCGATCCTTGTGCTTCTTCTCTCCTTCTTCAGAGTGCTTGCCCTGGCAACGCTTCTTCCCTTTCTTCTCCTTGTCCTCATCCTTTTTATCAGAAGAGGACTGCTGCTGCTGCTTGAATTGGGGGTCGCCTTGTTGGCAATGAATGTTGGAAACCTTGTTGGCCTGCACACAAGGTTGTGGGCAGTGAGAAAGGTGGTGTTGCCAGGCAGCAACGAGAACGGTCTCCAGTTCGACCATTGTCAAGATCTTGGTCTTGGTGGGGTCAGCATCGATGGCAGCATTGAGCTGCTGGTGAAGGGTCTCCATGTACTTGGGGAGCTTGGCAACAGTGATAAGGGCCTTGAGGTTGTCAGGGACCTTGTGCTGAAGTTGTTCCAGCTGCACAAAGCTGGCATTCAGCTTGGAGAAGGCGTGGCCAGGATGGTTGTTGTCAGGGAAGGTAACCCCGAGCATGACTTTCCACTTGGTGTAGGTGGAAGCGAGGGAGGTGGCTTCGTATTTCACCTTGATGGTGTCCCAAATCTCCTTACCAGTGTTGCAGGTGGTGAAGGAGCTGGCAATGGAGGGTTCAATGCAGAGACAGATGGAGCTGAGAGCTCAGTCATCATTCTCATCCCACTTGTCCTGGGCTTCTTCTTCCACCATGGTAAGGGCGGTAGCGCCAGCAGCCATGGTGGGGTGGGCCTTGTTCATCATCTTGTTCCATACACCAATGGCACGGAGGTAGGCTTCCATGTCCTGGGCCCAACACTTATAGTTAACGCTGTTAAGCTTGGCAATATGGAGAGGGTGGAAGACATGTTGATAGTAGGTTTTTGGGAAGATGACGTGTCAGTCTGAACCAATAAAGGGAGTAAGAAAGAAATGTTCACATCACTGAACAGTCAGAGCTTCCAGAATGTAGGATCATAATGACCCCCTACATTCAGAGTCTGATGGCTGTTACTCTCAAGCATTGCCATGTCAGAGAGTGTCCGGTGTTTCCACTCAGGAGGGCCTGTGTCCAAGGTTAGGAAGGTGTCGTTCTCCTGCCCTTCACAGGATTTTTGAAGAGAAGGTCTCAGTTGATGCAAGTCCCTCCTGCTACCATTGCTCCTGTACTAGTATTGAAATCCTTTAGATCTATGAGAATCCCTGTTCAACTCATTGACCCTTTGCATACTATGAAAGTCGTCGACACCACTGCCCTGATTGACAGCGGCACAGATATCAACTGCATTGACTGGCAGTTTGTTCGAAAACATAAACTCCCCACCATCAAACTCAATGTCCCCATCCGTGTATGAAACGTCGACCAATCTGCCAATTAGAAAGGCGATATCTGATATACCTGCCTCCTCTTCATTAACATTAAAGGCATTGCCCACAAAGTTCTCTTCTACGTCATGAACTGTGGACACAAAAATGCTCCTTGGACTCTCTTGACTTAAAGCCGTGAATCCCTCCATCGACTGGTCAACCAAAACCCTCTCCATTCCCAAAACTTCTGATCAATCCTCTGACCTCTACCAAACTCATGTTGCTGATCAAAAACGACATGATGGTTTCTTTTTAAAAGTCTCTTCTCAACCTCTGCACCATATTAACATCAACTTCATCTTTGATGAAAGACTCTATGAATACCTTGGACAAGAAACCGAGATACAATACATGCATCATGCCCAACAAAACTATGCTATTCACTGCATCATCCAATGTGGATCTAGATACCTCCTGAACAACTCCCCAGTCATCACTAAACTGACTACTGCCACCGAACTTGCCACTGCCACTGAAAAGGCCAAACAAAAAGTTACCTTACCCCTGGAGTACTACGATTATGCCTCTGTCTTTTCCAAAGAGGCTACTGATCATCTCCCTCCCTCTCGCTCTTATGATCATGAAATCAATCTCAATGATTCCTTCTTCCTGAAAATTGGAAAAGTCTACCCTCTCTCTTCCGCTGAACAAAAAGCCATGGAAGACTTTCTTGATGAAATATTGCAGCCAGAAAGATTCTCCCCTTGAATTCTCCCCAAGCCTCTTCCTTCTTCTTCGTCAAAAAGAAGGATGGCAAATTACGCCCTTGCCAGGACTATCGATACCTCAATAATGAGCATACCATTCAGGATGCTTACCCTCTCCCACTAATTTCTAACCTCATCGACAAACTCAAAGACACTAAGGTCTTCACTAAGTTTGATGTCTGATAGGGCTACAACAACATCCATATTAAAGATGGACACCAATGGAAAGCTGCCTTCATCATCCACAAAGGACTCTTCGAACCCCTCATAATGTTCTTCAGACTCACTAACTCCCCTGCTATGTTTCAATGCTTCATGAATGATTCCTTCAGAGATATGATTGCTGAAGGATGGCTTGTCATCTATATGGACGACCTCCTTATCTTCCCCTCTGATAAAGCCACCCATACCAAATGAACCAAATGAGTTCTCTAGCACATGCAAGAACTTGACCTCCACTTAAAACTGGAAAAATGCCAATTTGCCACTAACACAGTGGAATATCTTGGAATGATCGTGAAACCAGGTCGCATCACCATGGATCCTGTGAAACTAGATGGCATTTCCAAATGGCCTGTTCCTTCTACTCTGAAGGAAGTCTGCTCCTTTCTTGGATTCACCAATTTCTCTCGACACTTTATCCCAGATTACTCAACCATTGCTAGACCCCTTATCGATCTCACCAAAAAGAACCAACCTTGGAAATGGTCTGACGAATGCGACCGCTGCTTCTCCCATCTCAAAGAACTCTTCCTTGCCGAACCTGTCCTTCAACTCCCCAATCACTCCAAACCCTTCGCCATTGCCACAGATGCCTCCAAGTATGCTACTAGCACCATTCTCCTCCAGACTGACACCGACGGAGATTGGCATCCCTGCTCCTACCTATCCCAATCCTTCTCCCCAGCAGAATGAAACTATGATATCTATGACTGTAAACTCCTTGCCATTATCTGTGCTCTTAAGGCATGGCACCACCATCTCCACGGTGCCTCCTTCCCTATTCAGGTCTTTACCAACCACAAGAACCTTACTTATTTTAGACAGCCTAAAGATCTTAACCATCACCAAGCCCGTTGGCTTCTAGATCTTGCCGATTTCGATATTAAATGATCCATGTACCTGGCTCTCTTCTTTCTGGACCTGACGCCCTCTCACATCAGCATGATATGCTCCCCTTTGCATCTGATGACAACCAGAGGACTACCCTACTCCCTCCATCCATGTTCATTCAATTAATTGACTCCACCCTGGCACACCACATCGCTTCCCACTCTACCTCTGACCCCTTGGTCCTCCAAGCCCTGCAATTGCTTGATGGCACTATCCCTTCCACTTTCCGCTCCTGCCTCTCAGACTGGCAATATTCTGAAGGTGTTCTCACTTACAAAGGACGTGTCTATGTTTCACCCAATGAATCTCTCTGCCGCTCAATCCTAGAATGTTGCCATGACCATGAAATTGCTGGCCATCTGGGATTTCTCAAAACCTAACAACTCGTCTCCACCAAATTCTGGTGGCCTGGCCTTGCCCAAATCATCCATAAATATGTGGAAGGCTGCTCCACATTGTAGAACAAGTAACAGGAGTGCTGTCCGAAGGGAACAAGCTAAGAAGAAGGTGGGTGTGAGAAAGTCTCGTCCCAGGGGTTTAGAGGTAGTTGTATAGGGTTGAAGCTTTAACCAAGACATGTCAAATAGTGGAAGAGATGTTTGGTGCTAATCTGGATGGGAACGGATGGAAACGGAAATGGAAACGAATATCCGTGTCACAGAAGACTGATGGATACTTCTGGAAGGCTTTGGACAATGTATGACGACGACCAATGAGACCTTCTTTGAAGATGAACAAACAATAGCTCAAAAGGGAGATATATTTTGGGTTCAATACAGTAGTATTTATAGTCAAGGGCATACCCTTAGACTGTTTTTCAAATACATGAAAACAGATGCAGTGCACTAAAAAAAACTTCAAGGGTGATGAAAACTTCTTTCAAGGGGTCATACACGAAAGGGTTGGTGGCGACATTGCACGATCCTGCAAC
>JBBPRQ010000731.1:0-16156 GCA_038093095.1 Boletus insuetus | reverse complement strand
TCACTTGTCACTAACTGCACTGCACGTTACAGTCATGGTGGGTATTACCAAACAGTTAACCCCGTCCAATGTGACTATTGGTGGCCTGGCCTCACCGTGTTTGTGCGCCACTTCATCCAGGGCTGCGCAACCTGCCAGGCCAACAAAGTCAATACCCATCCCACCATTCCCCCATTGACTCCTCTCCCTGTCGCCTCCTCCCAACCTTTTCAATGTGTCTCTGTTGACCTCATTATGGACTTGCCACCGTCGCACGAATATGATTCTGTCATGGTCATGGTCGACCATGGCCTTATGAAGGGGGTAATTTTCACCCCATGTCACAAAAGCATGGACACCGAGGGCATTGTGCAACTCTTTTTCGAAAAAGTCTTCCCACAGTTTGGACTCCACGACAAGATTATCTCGGACTGTGGTCTGCAATTCACCTCAGCCTTCGCTTGAGAACTGGCCAGGCTTCTTGATTATGATCTGCTCCTTTCCTCTGCTTACCATCTGCAAACCAACAGAGAAACAGAATGGGTCAACCAGGAACTCGAGACTTATCTTCGGATCTTTTGCCAAAGTGACGCCTCCCGCTGGTTGGATCTCCTTCCAATGGCAGAGTACTGTCACAACTCTTCCATCCACTCCGTGATGGGAAAGACTCCCTTGAGCCTGATGATGGGGTATGAGCCGCGTGCCTACCCACGGATCAGAACTATGTTCCTTCCTGCCCTTGAGAAACAACTTGGGGACCTTGACAAAGCCCGAAAGGAAGCCACTGCTGTGCATGAGAAGGTGCAAAGATATATGAAAGAATGCATAACATCTAGATTCAAACCCTGGAAAGTTGGTGATAAGGTGTGGCTCAAGGGCCACAACCTGAGACTCCACTACCCCTCTAGGAAACTTGCTCCTCGACAGGAAGGCCCGTTCGAGATAACCCAAGTCATATTGCCCATATCATACAAACTCCGTCTCCCACAAACGTGGAAAATTCACAACACCTTCCACGCCTCCCTTCTCACCCCATATAGGACTACTGCGGAACACGGAGATAATTTCATCTCGCTTCCGCTGGACGTAATAGACAGAGAAGAGGAATTTGTAATTGACCAGATCTTAGCCCATTGGGGCTCCACTCAACGCCGCCACTACCTCGTTTCATGGAAAGGATACCCATCCTCTGAAAATACCTGGGAACCCAAGTCTAACTTGGGACATGCTGCCGACCTCCTTAAGAAATATAAGGCGAGGGATCTCCTCACTTTTCCTCCATGACCACTGCATACCACTCTTGTTGTTTTAAGTGTAGAGCCCTAGCTCCACTACATGTCGTCAACCACATCCTCCTATGTCTATATCATCCCAGCCAACATCCCTGTCTGCATCCACTGACTCCCAACTTGCTCTCGGAGAATCCTTTACTGCGCTGTCCTTGAAAACGCCGCCACCTCTATTGCCTTACCATCCATTCCTGCTTACCGAGACATTCCAGTACTCCGATCCTTGGTGGGTATATTCCACACCTATGCCACCTCCTGAACTCTCCATGCCCAGCTCTTCCCAGATGGGACCTTACCTGTCTATGCTGCTGCTATGGAACAATCCATCCATGAGTCTCAAGACGCAATTCTCAATGCACTCCACGACCATGGATTCAATGACGTCTTTCGGGGACTTCCCAAACCCCCCTTTGCTCACATTCTTCGACCAATACTTAACACACTCCCCACCAACCTACAACGATACTACTTCGACAATGACAAGAATCACCTATGGGATCGGGACACTTGGGCCCGGGATGAGGTTGACAGATCTAGGAGAAGGGAGAATGGAAGTAGTGACACAGGGACCGCCTCAACCGATTGAACTGCCTCCTGCACCCCTATCCCTCTGCCACCTCCACCAACCCCAGCTGCTCACATCACTACCCCCAAATCAACTAATGGCAGCAATGGAGGAGTTAGCAGCGATACTCGCCCCCAAAGTCTTTCAGAACTCCCCACATCCTCTGATGAGGTTCGAAACTTCCTCGCCACAATCCCCCTTCTTGGAGCCACCACCCCACCTCCCAACAATGTTGTTCTCCCTACCCACAAACACCCCGTCTCTCCATCACCCACCACAAGTTCTCATAAGCTCAAACGGGCTAAGGCAACACTTCGGTTCAGACTCCCATTTTCTGCCACACAAGCTGTGGGAAGCCCTGTTAAAAGATTGCGAAACTGCTCGGTGCAGACACACCCTATCCCACCTCTGGTAGATATCACAAGGACGCTCAGGCGTCGCCCTCGCCGACGCCTGGATCATCTCTAAATCCTATTGATGTCAACGCCATCATTCTCCCTCCTTGCCATCCCCTCGCTTGCTGCTTCACCTGTTGCAAATTCAGTCATCTTTGCCCAGACTGCTCTCACTACCAATGTCCGTTCTGTCTCACTACAGCGCCTGGGCACATCCAAACCTTTTGCCCATGCCGTCGCTGCCCCATTTGTGGAGAACTCAGACATTGCAAGGAAAACTGTGTCGTCCATTGCAACCCCCAGGACAACTACAACCCAACTGACTACAAGGTGAATGAAGGGGACTGTGACTAAGTTGGTGGTCTCGCAGGTGCTTTGACCGTAAACGGGAGTAATGTTATGGTCTATGAAGGGGGTACTCTTTTTTCTCTATATCAACTACGCTTGCGCAGCTATGCTGCTTTACTTGTCTTTCCTTAGACTCTGTTTCTCACTCTACAAAGTTGTATTCGTACTAGAGTTGTCCTCCAGATAGTTTCTCCTTTTATGTCCATTGTTTACATACTCACATGGCGCCCCGCCTCCACTCTATATTTAGCTTATTCCTTCTGATCTGCTTCCACACAGGATTCCTTCGGACTTCCGCCTGTGCAGTGTTTCCTTTTTAGATCACACTGCCACATCCCACAGTTCCACATTATCGGGATGGACTATATGGAGTACAGTTGTCCTTCGGACTCCCACCTCCTTTTACCTATTATATCACTTACCTTACTTACATGGACCAGGGGCCTACCATATATAAACTCTGTACTTTTATCCTGTATTTTCCCTAAGCTAGTTCTATGCAATATCAGCATAGTTCTGGTGATACTTCCCGAGAGCTCCAGCGGCTAGCACCTGGATATCGGAGACTGTCGAGCCCACCTCGAATCTCAGTTTGTCTTCTGAGATAGACTGTGGTAGACATTGCTCTAGCAGGACCCTCTACTCATTACCTCGCCCTCCACTCGTTGAACTTGTTCAGGCCAAGGTAATTTTATGCTCCGCTTGTCACTAACTGTGCTGTGTGTTACACCATCAACCCACACTGTGACACAGCACAACCACTCACCACATTGGCCCAATGACCCAGAGGAGGCGCATAGCAGTGGTAGCCCATGGGGTTATCATGACAATGATATTGTGATGGGACATTGTCATGACACTCCTGCCAGTGGCAATGTTGATGGCAGTGCCATCAAGCATTCAGCAAGCATTGCCAATGGTCTAGACAGAGACTGGACAGGGGACGTCTGGCAAGAAAGCCTCCCAGAGGCTCATGGTGCTGGGGCATCGCGAGGCAGGGCATCAACTTCTTTTGACCAGGTGCACGATGTAGGAACCCATGGTCCCTTGTGCTCATATCCGTCTATTCCCCCATTCTACAGTCACTAGGTATTCATCTTCAAGCATCCTACAATCCATCTGTCTGTCCATCCATCCATCTGTTTGTGATCTGTACGTATCCGTTCTGTCCGAATTTTCATCCATGTCCATCCCACTTACCAGATCGACTACTGATGCCATGCTTGCTCATGAGGTGTACTTTATATAGCCTATTTCTGACATATATGCAGGTTACGACTTGTTAGTCACAGCACTACGATAGACGGATGCTCCGGACATTTCCGGAAGGGCTTGACTGGTCTAGAATGTTGCAGAATCGTGCAACGTTGCCACCAACCCTTTCATGTATGACCCCTTGAAAGAAGTTTTTGTCACCCTTGAAGTTTTTTTTTAGTGCACTGCATCCATTTTCATGTATTTGAAAAACAGTTTAAGGGTATGCCCTTGACTATAAATACTACTGTATTGAATCCGAAATATATCTCCCTTTTTAGCTATTTGTTCGTTTGTCTTCAAAGAAGGTCTTGTTGGTCGTCATCATACATCATCCAAAGCCTTCCAAAAGTATCCATCAGTCTTCCGTGACACAGATAGTCATTTCCATTTCCATTTCCATCCATTCCCGTCCGGATTAGCACCGGACATCTCTTCCACTATTTGACACGTCTTGGCTAAAGCTTCAGCCCTATACAACTACCTCTAAACTCCTGGGACGAGACTTTCTTGCACCCACCTTCTTTTCAGCTTGTTCCCTTGGAACAGCACCCCTGTTACTTATTCTACAGCAAGCAGCAGGAATTGCATGCAGAGGGAATGTGGGGGCCATTTGCTAATGAGGACAAGTGGGAGTTGGTGAAGTGGTTGAACAAAAATGTTGGGCAGAATTCGGCTGACCAGTTTCTAAAACTGAATATTGTGTGTATCACATGAGCTCTTTCATCAGGTAGCAACATTTACTGACCTGGACCTTCATTTAGATTGAATCCCATGCACGGCCAATCTTCTGAAACAAGACAGAGCTGGTCAATGCGATCAATAAGCTACCATCAGGGGTGGAATGGCAATGCGAGGGGATATCACTTACTGGAGACATCATTGATGAAGATGGGACCACAATGGAGGAACAGGTCAAGCTGTGGTTCCGTGATCCGGTGACATGCATACAAGAGCTTATCGGTAACCCAATGTTCCAAGATTCCATGCGGTATGCACCTGAGCGACTGTACACTGGCGAGCGTGGGACTGACAGAGTCATCAATGAGAGCTGGACAGCTAATTGGTGGTGGGACATACAGGTACTTTGTGCATTGACATGGACATCGCAGCTGAGTGCTGATGACACCCTCCAGTCTTGTCTTGAACCTGATGTCACTGTCGCACCTATAATTCTCTCATCTGACAAGACCCAACTCTCACATTTCCAGGGTAATAAGGCTGCCTGGCCAGTCTATCTCACCATTGGCAATCTGTCCAAGGAGATTTGTTGTTGTGCATCTGTGCATGGGACCATCTTGCTCAGCTACCTTCCGATAGCTCACCTGGATGGGTTCAGTGAAAAAATGAAGCCGCTCATCAAATACCAACTATTCCATTACTGCATGGCCCACATACTTAAGTCACTCGTCACTGCTGGCACTGAAGGCACGCCTATGGTCTGTGCTGATTCTGTCATTCGACATGTATGCCCCATCCTTGCCGTGTATGTCACTGATTATCCAGAGCAGTGTCTTGTGGCATGCTGCATGGAGAACCACTGCCCACTGTGCAAGGTGGCACCTACATCTCAGGGTGAGCATGTCACTGCTGAACATTGGAGTGTGGGTGAGACATTACAGATAATTGCACAACACAAAGACTCTGAGGCAAACTTGGCTGTCAAGGACACATTCAAAGCCCTTGGACTGCGACCGGTATGCCCTCCTTTCTGGGCAACGCTGCCACATTGCGATATATTTAGTGCTTTTACACCCAATCTGCTGCATCAGTTACACAAGGGTGTCTTCAAAGATCATCTAGTCAAATGGTGCATGAACATTTTTGGGACAGAAGAGGTGGACTCATGCTTCAAGGCAATGACGTCACATCAAGGCCTGTGCCACTTCAAAAACGGCATTTCAGGAGTCTCGCAATGGACAGGAAAGGAGCATAAAGAAATGGAAAAGGTGTTTGTCGGCCTAATTGCAAGCGGACAGGATGCCTGTTTGGTGAAAGCCGTCTATGTGATTGTCAATTTCATCCACTATGCCTCACTTCACTCTCATACTGAGCAGACGCTGGGTGCCCTCAAGGATGCACTTGATCGATTCCACATGAACAAAGCAGTGTTCATCGAGCTAGGTGGGTGGCATCCAGAACACTTCAATATCCTGAAAATCCACACCATGGAACACTACATTGACCTGATATGGCAGTTTGGGTCTGCTGATGGGTTCAACACAGAATCACCTGAGTGTTTGCATATAGACTATGCAAAAGATGCTTACCATGCTAGCAACAAAAAGGACTTCATCAGCCAGATGACTGTTTGGCTACGACGGCAGGAGGCAGTGGATCAACAAGTGATGTATTTGGAATGGTGCAAAAATCGAAGTGAAGATGGGAATCTGACACATGGCAATGATGAAGTAGTACCAATGTATGGTGATCAGGCCATCGAGGACAGAGACCTGGGAGAAGAGGAGGAGGAAGATGGTGGCCAAGCAGCAACCGTGGGGACCATTTGGGTTATGGTGGGAACAGGGCAGCATTGCACTGCAAGTTTGCCTCTTGTGCAGACGGTCCTGTGCAACGTTCCCACCTTCCATCCACCACATTTGTGACACGTACCTGCCAGCAAGATCATCGCTGAGCAACATGCTACCCAATTTTTGGATAGCCTCCAGGCCTACCTCTTCTCAGTTAGTATATCATTTGCACCTCAACCCTTCGACACTTTCAACCTCTTTTCTCGCCTCATATTTCGCCTACCATCAATCCTTGAGGTCAGCAATGCCAAGCTTACAAACATTGTCCATGCATCACCACCATGCCCTCACCAAGGGAGATGTCCACCCAAGGGTGCACACCTTGACTTTGCATTAGTGCGTTGTCCAGACAGGAATGCTTACACAGAGGGGACCATCATTGAAGGTGAGCAGTGTCAGTGTCAAGTGCAATAAGAATACTAATGATTGAAATGGTGGACCTACTGGCAGGTCTTCGCGTCGCACAAGTCTGTGCCATTTTCACACTCCCCGACTACATTCCATTGCACACAAAACACAAGGGGCCACTTGCATATATTGAGTGGATGACCCCTTTCCATACTAAAGATACTGCCAGTGGGTTGTACACAGTATCACGGTCCACACGGATGCATCAGAGGCATGGTGAAGTGATCCCTGTGGCAAATATCATATGCAGTTGTCACTTGATTCCAGATTTTGGTCATATAGTGGACTGAAATTGGACCACTGATAATGTCGGGACATTATGCAGTCGCTATTTGGTGAATGCATACATTAATGTACATACATTCAGCCTTTTGAGAATGAATAGACACAATTGTATATAGAAGTCTTCAGTAAGTAGACAAGTGTACTACAATCCAGTGTCTACCCGGAGCCTACTTGATGAACTCCAAATAAATGAAGGTCATGCTGCAATGGGGTGACTGAGGCTGCCAGAGCTGTTGGTATTATGAAGGAATACATATGTCAATGCCAGCACACCACTGCAGGATCCCGATACTCTGGATTCATGATCCATGAACGTGCCATGCACGGTGACTAAGAGCATGACCTACCTTGGCAACATTGAGTGGCTCTTCAAAGGCCAATATCATGAAGTGGGGGATGATATCGGTGGCTTGGCAGGTCTCTTGACTAACATCGTTGAGAGGCTGGTCCATCCAGGACAGTCGCGATCGGTGATCAGACGGACTCCAGGTGTCAACAGCGACCAGGGGGTTTGATGCGAAATGGACTACAAGGTCTGTCCGGCGCTCACTTGTGTATGCACAAGAGATCAAGACATTGTGTTGAGTGTCCTAACATGTGATGGTAATGTCAGTGGGAGTGATTGAAGATGCTGGTGTGCATACCGGATCATGGACTTGCACTGTGTGACACAGAAGAAGACTTGTGGGGATGTTGAGGCAAGCAGACCCTGCAAGAGGGAGCCAACGCAAGAAGATGTCCTGAGCAATTCTCACCTGGGTAGATAGTCAGCAAGTCAGAAGTGGAGAGCCTGGGACCAGCTCACAACCAGCAAGATAGGCAGCTCAGAATCTTCATCAAGAGAGGCATCCCACTCCATAAATTGATCCAGCCAGTTGTCAGAGTGGTCAGATTCAGAATCCAAGTCAGATTCACAGTCTTGGGAGGCTGTGGTGGTGTCCGAGTCCAAAACTTGAAGGGTGGATCTTTCTGAGTCCAAGACGAGGGTGTCTGTGGAGGTGTCGCTGATGTTGGGGTCGCAATGAGTCATGAGGGCGAGTGCTACCACAGCAAGTGTATTCACGGTCCAAGCAGCAACTTGAAGGACAACAGGGATGACTCTCTGCACATTTGACCACACATTGTACCTGTGGAGACGTGAAACGCCAGGATGTTTTGAGGTTGCTTGGGGTTGAGTTTCTCCAGGCTAAGCAATGTACACCATGCGGTAGCAGGTACTATGCCATGCTACAGTCCGCTATGCAAGGGCAGTGGGTGGAACAGTGAATATCACCACTTAGATGTCATACTTGTGTGGCTTGGTAGCCCAGGTAGCATCGCATAGTATCATGGGTACTATATAGTCCTATATAGCAGGGCAGATGCTACATGTGCCTATATAGTACATACTGTGCTATGTAGCAAAAAGCACTTTCCTGATGTGTGTTGCTGTGGTCACTGTGGTTCAATTCTTTTGTACATAGTTATTCGTGCATGGCAATCATACATCACATTTTAATGTTTGTGCTAGTAGTGGGTCTGCAGTGTGATGGTGTCTGCAACAGCTAGCTGGACAATGGAGTATGTTAGGTAGTTCACTGTACAGTGTCGTGTCAAGGTGATGACTGTGTAGCACTGTGTATTGGAGCAGTGCTGTGCTGTGCCATATTTGGGTGACTTACTGGACAGCAGGCTTTGAATAGCCAGTGGCTATACAGGCTGTCACAGTCACACATGCTGTACAGATCATAATTGTGTGACTGTGACAGCCTGTACAAAAGGGGACATGTCTGTGATGGTTGTGACAGCTGTATCTGAGTGTCCAGTGCTGGCTGGCAACCAAGGGATTTGCTGATGTGTGATTTATCAGCACTACTATCAAAACCAAAAGGAATTAAGCCCCTCCTAATATATGCTCACAAAACACAATGCTTCTACGGTGTCTTTGGTAATTTAAGCCCCCCCACAAACCCACACTGATTCCCTCATAAGACCTCAAATGACCAGTCAACCAAGCAACAACTCCACCTCCACCACTTGGCATGCACCCAACCATCCTGCCCCCAGGCAGATGATGCTTACAACACACTGGCACACATGCCCCTCAGGCCCCAACAGCCCCTTGCAAGAGCGTGACCCAATGACCACTATTTTCCCTATTTTCATTGTTCATTCCCTGTCACATGCCCATAAATGTAATCCAAACCTCATGTAACCTATGTACAGCAACTGCTCCAGGGCCCACTCCACCCAAGATACATACAGAGCACCCCCACCCCCTTACACATACACTATACACACACGATGTAAATGTCCACCAAAAGGCACAAGCCTTACGGACAATAAACGAGGATCCAAAAAAAAAAAAAAAAATTATAATAGTACTCCACTTCCGCCACCCTTGGCCTCCCATTGCCATATGCACTGATGCCTGCAGTTTCGAGTTACGCGTAAGCGACGTCCGCCACGAGCTTCATGATGATTAGTATAAAACTGCCATCTCTGCGGAAACAATTCCAAGCCCCACGCCCGTCATGACCAACAATGGCAAGAGATTCCAAAAAGCGAAATGCCTTTGCCTCACGTGGATCCCCTTTTTCCCCAAAATGGCTCGCCAGAGCAGACCTGCAAGGGATGCTGAAAACGTGAAGCTGATGGCTCCAATGTTCGACGCTACAGCAAGCGCGATGGAAGCTGCACGGTTGGTATCATATGGAAGGGCGGCTGCACGAACGACTTTGGTGAGGAGGATGGTGGCGCCAATGTTGGTCCCCAAGAGGTTGCACAGGATGACAGTGAAAACACCAATTAACCAGATGGTAGGGTGTAGTCGATTACCAGATACTCGGACGAGCCAGTCGGCAAATACCTCCACCCATCCCTGGTGATTGAGCGCTTCTATAAGAATAAACTGAGAAAATGCAAAGGGGATGAAGGCAAAAGGCAACCGCTGCAGCGTAGTGGTAAAAGTCGGGAAGTGGTTGTGAAGTCGATAATGCAGATCGCCCACGTATGACCGATGCCGCCTGGGAACGTATGGCATTTCGATGTAGGGTTGCGGCTCCGTATTGGACTCGATTTGAGGCGTTTCCAGATACGACCCGATGGCAGTTTCTTCATCGGGTGGGAAAGAAACAGGAGTGATGCCGTGACATTGCGGGGCATGACTGGACGACGGATCCTGTATGCGGAGGAGATTGTGGTTGTTCTTTATCTGGAAATGGGGTGTAACCCACGGTGTCTTTCGGACGTTGGTCGGCTGACGTGAATTTCTGTATTTCCGGACACGACTGGACAACAGGCCCCGCACCTTGTAGAGGAGAGTGTGATCTTTCTTCGTCTGGGGATGGGAAGTAAGGCGAGATGTCTTCCTCACGTTGGTCAGCTGAGGTGAATTTCGGGGTTTCCGGGCACAATTGGACGACAGATCCTGTACATGGTAGAGGAGACGGTGGTTGTCCTGGGGATGGGGAGTAAGGCGAGGTGTCTTCCAGACGCTGGTCGGCTGAGGTGTCTTTGACACGTTGGTCCTCAACGACTGTGGGTCCCCGAAAAGTTTCCCCGGTACTAGTAGCCCTCGGGACACTATGGGCTAACATTGAAATACAACGGCCCAACGTTGAGATGCCATGACACAGTATTGAAATACCCCGACACAACATTGAGATACCACGACCCAACTTGATCTGGATACCATGTGTCCGCCGATAGTGATCCCACGTAAGATCGAATAGGAATTTACAGGTAGCGAACGGTAAACTGATCATCCAGACGTCGATTCCGAAGAAGCTCACGACGAGACAGAGGATAAGCATTGCACCAAGCATAAAACTGCCAACCCAGGCACCAACGGGGTCCAGAAGAGCGGACCGGGGATCCCGACGGGCGTTTCGGACCAATGTCCGTGGGACCTGATTGCGGATCGGGGTAGGGGAGTGCGCTCAAACACGTAGGTGGAGAAACTGGAGCTTACTGTATTTTAAAGGATGCCGACTCTCCTTCATGCACAGAACCTTTGCATAATGCATGACCTATTTCATACGACTGTAACAAGCATGGTGGGTCCTATGCTAGAAACGACGTGGCCCGAGCAGTGGTCCATTCGCAGCGTGAGTGGTTCACAGAGTTGTGCACGTGTTGCACATGCTTTCGACGACACAGCAAGTCGGGAAGCCCCGGAGTCCTCCGTAAGGCCTAATGTTCCGCCCGTGCGCAAGACTTGCGAGACTTTGTTTCAGGCTTCAGGCTTCTGCCCCAATGCAGCCCCATAGCCTCATCTGTCCACTATTTTTGCTATGCCGTCTACCGGGTCAGACACCTCATCCTGGAGGCAACGCTCGAAAGGAAAGTGAGGTATTACCAAGCATGTTCCGAATGACCAGGGACCAGTTCACCTTGTCAGCATCATCGTAACACAACGTTCCAACACGCATAAACCCATTTTGGATCCCTCTAGATCGCCCTCCCGCAGCCTCGTACCTATAATATCATCTTCGTCATATTGCACCTGCTTGTATTGGAATCACCATACCAAGCACTAGTCGGGGCATAATGCTGGGCTGCTGAAGCATGGGAACTTCTCGTTGACGAGATCAGAGCGACGACTGGCGAACATGCATGTACGTCACGCGTCGCATTGGTGCAGGGAGAAGAGAACTTGTGGTAGCGTGAGAGTACAATGTACACCTGGATCAGGCCTGTCGAGAACACGTGATCGTGAAACCTTGAGATCAATTGGTACACCCTGAGTCAACGTTTGCCATAAGACATCGTACTGAGCCCTCGTACGATCCTGTAGTTGAACTTGCTGTGAGGTGGATTTGCCAGTGGGTTGGTGTACAGGAGCCAACAGCATTTCGCTCGCTGTGTCCAGGTATAAAAACTGCTGTAGAGCGAGCGAGCGACTCATCTGTCACTTCGGACTTTGTGCGGTAGTTCTACTTCATCTTCCTACCACTACCACCAGTAGTACGTCGTCGACATGTTGTCGACCCGCGCTGCATCGCTGCCTTCTCGTTTGACCGTGGCTACAAAAGCTGTTGTCCTCGCTGGTCGCCGCCAAGCTGCGCTCACCGCCTTGCGCACTAGAGTTTCGGTTAGGTCCATCCACTCTGCTGTCCAGACCGACAGGGTTCGTTCTCTCCACCACGCACTCACCACCTTGTTGACGTATAAATAGGATACGATCACCCGCCTGCTCTATTCTCTTGGTACAAAACGTGAAGTCGAACGTCACCTCCGCATCTTCTCGTCCTGCTCGAACCCATCCCAACCCGCAAAATTTGCTGTCATCAAAATCGGTGGTGCAGTCCTCGATGATCTCGATGATCTTGCTCTCAGTCTTAGCTTCCTCTACCGCGTGGGTCTCTACCCCGTCGTCCTCCATGGCGCTGGTCCCCAAATGAACAGCATCATCGAGGGCGAGGGCGTTAAGCCGGAGTATATCGATGGTATTCGTGTCACTGGTACGTCCCCTTCTCCGATGCTCCTATCTAACATACCCATGTATCTTTTTCGCCCACACACCACAGACGCAAAGACGCTCCAAATCGCTCGTCGTGTGTTCCTCGAGGAAAACTTGAAACTGGTTGGCGCGCTCGAGAAGCTCGGCACGCGTGCCCGTCCCATCACCTCTGGTGTTTTCACCGCCACCGCTCTCGATTCTGACAAGTACGGTCTTGTCGGCAAGGTCACTCGCGTCGACAAGCGGCCCATCGAAGCGTCGATCCGTGCGGGTGCATTGCCCATCTTATGCAGTCTTGCTGAGAGCAACGAGGGACAAATTCTGAACGTCAACGCAGACGTTGCCGCAGGAGAACTTGCCAAGGAGCTTGAACCGATGAAAATTGTATTCCTTAATGAAAAAGGTGGTCTGTATCATGGCGTTACGGGAGAAAAGTTGGATGTAATCAACCTTGACGAGGTGTGTCCGATCTCGGAATTTCTCCTGAATATCTTAGTCATTGTCGATGCACAGGAGTACGACCAGCTCCTGAAGGAACCTTGGGTAAAATACGGTACAAAGCTCAAGCTGCGAGAGTTCAAAGAGCTTTTGGACGTCCTTCCTCGCTCCTCCTCTGTTGCAGTCATCTCCGCCGCCAATCTTCAACGAGAACTCTTCACTGATTCTGGCGCTGGCACACTCATTCGTCGAGGATACAAGCTTTTCAAGCATCAGACTTTGGGAAGCATAGGGAAAGACCGTCTTCGCCAGGTTATCTCTGAGCGCGACGAGGGTGTTCGTACAGGCAATGAAAGCGTTGCAGGGTTCCTCTCCATGCTTGAGGACGCGAAGCCAGGGGAGTGGTCAATTTATGCTGATGAACCTCTCGACGCCGTTGCTATCGTATCTCACCCTGAGGGTCAGATACCGGTGCTCACGAAAGTTCTTGCATCCCGCTCTGGCGTCCTCAACGGTGTTCTCGACAACGTGTGGAATGCACTGAAGAAGGATCACCAACAACTAGTGTGGACCGCCTCTATATCTCCCCCTACCGCTCCCTCGCCTACTTCTCACCCCGCTCAGGGTGAAGAGATGATGGATCGTTCATGGCACTTTGATCGTGCTGATGGTTCCTTCACGCGTTCTGGCCGCTCCTTGTTCTGGTACGGCATCAGTGATGTGAGTGAAGTGGAAAAGGTCGTGAAGGGCCTTGAGCAAAGCGGACGAATAGGGAGATCGTATCTCCCCGTCGGGCCTGCGAGGGCTCAGTTGGGCGGGAGCAGGGGTTACGCTACGCTAGCGCGTCAACCCGCAGTCCCAAACGGTAGTCGAGGGTATGCCACTCACGCACCTGTGCCTTCCTCGGAACCGAAGCGTGTCGCACTCATCGGAGCACGAGGATACACTGGTCAGGCGTTGACTTCCTTGTTGAATGCACATCCGTACCTCTCCCTCACACACGTTTCTTCTCGTGTCCTTGAAGGATACCCACTTGAGGGGTATACCAAATCCCCAATCACACATACAAATCTTTCGGTCAAGGATGTCGAACGGATGGAGAAGGAGGGTGAAGTTGATGCTTGGGTAATGGCTCTTCCGAACGGGGTATGCAAGCCCTTCGTGGACGCTATTGAGAGCGGCTCGAAGGAGAGACGAGGGGAGGGTAGTGTTGTCGTGGACTTGGGCGCGGATTACAGGTTCGAGGATGGTTGGACGTACGGATTACCTGGTGAGGAGTCGTTTTCTTCTGGTTTGTAAAGAATGGTTTGGGGGTCTGTAATATCAAGATTCTTTCCCATGTTCTTATGGCTCGCGTTATACCCCATTAGAGTTGTACGGCCGCGCCGATATTCGCGCCTCCAAACGAATCGCAAAAAACCCTGGCTGCTATGCCACCTCGACGCAACTCCTCACGGCACCTCTCCTTCCATACCTTGCTCCCCCTGCATGGCTCACCGTCTTCGGTGTCTTTGGGTACAGTGGTGCCGGGACGATCACCCAGCCAGGCGAAGCCGGAGTCCGCCCAGTAACCCTGCCCAAAGTAGCGCCGGAGGGCCTCGAGTCTGGCGTTCGCCCCTACTCGCTCACGGACCACATCCACGAACGTGAAGTAGGACATCACCTCTCGAAACTCCTCCACGTGCCGGCCGTCCTCGCCGCTGTCGCAAACTCCAAGCCACGCATGCAGGTCGCATTCATTCCGTCCGTTGCGTCCATTTTCAGTGGCATCCTCAGTATGCTCTCGTTCTCGCTGTCCACCTTGACACTGAGCGCGAGCGATATCGCCTCACTCTACGCGTCGTACTACGCCGGGGAGCGCCTCGTGCGTATCCAGAAAGGTGTACCAACGGTCCAAGCCGTGCAGGGCCAGCACGGGTGGGTCGTCGGTGGGGTACAAGTGCACAGTGGACTGGAACGCGTCGTCGTAGTCGGCGGGTTGGACAATTTGCTCAAGGGGGCGCGACGCAGTGTTTGCAGGTGCGTCGTCGCGTGTTCGTGTTTCGTTCTCTACTTTTCCCTGATCGTGGGGCTTGGGTATGCGGGTATTCTGGTGGAAGAGGAGGTTGCGTAGACGTGGTGGGATCCTGTTGATCCGAGGTGATCTTTGTCATGCAAGTCTCTCCTCTCCGACCCTCCTCTTCACTTGTTTCCTCATTGGTGTACTCTTTCGTCACAGGTGGCTTTCCTATGGTCTGAGCAAAAGCAAGTGAATCTTTCTAACGCGCTTCCAGGGTGCTGGACACCTTCGACGCCTGCTTGACTAGCCGTATTTTGTATCATTATCTCGTAACGAACTACACGAATTCGCCAGCTATCGCAACACCTGGTTTGCATTTCCAGGGAGAACCTTATCATCGCTTCTTTACTAGGAGCCTTCTTGTGAGTCACTTGGTTTGACAGGCAGACGTCCGTCCAAAAACGCTATCCCTACCAAATACATGTTGTTATAACGGTGAGATAACTGATCTTCATGATGTCAGAGGACGGTTTTCAGAGATTTATGGAAAGCCGGACCACCGTGCTCACGTGACCACTTGATTTTCACCATGTAGGGGCCCGCTGATCAGTAGGACCTCGCACACGGATATTCTACTATGTAGCACGTACCAGTTATATTCATCACCAAGAAGTCAAGTATACATGATGAAATAGAAGCGTAAAATCCATTACTATCATTGAGAACACTCCCAAGTGGAACACAACAGTACCAAGTCAAATATACATGACGAAATAGAAGTGTAAAATCAGTTACTATCGTCGAGAACACTCCCAAGCGGAGCTAACTTGAAGCCTGGCCAACGACAGAAATGATTGCAGACATGCTCGGTTGCGAAGAGCCTGACACCAATCTCGAGGTTCCCCTCACCAAATAGATCCTTGCCTGCACGCACGGTGGTCCGGCTTTCCATAGAGATTTGATCGTAGTCCGTCAGTCTAACCGCTCGTTTGTAGTCGTGATTTCTTACGGCCCTTCAGATGTTGTGCTATATAAATTTTGTCGCGGGGGTGCTGGGAGATTTTTTGGTAGCAATCGTTTTGTGCTGCGATCTGTTCATGTCAAGTTTTCGGAGGTAAGGAGTCTTCGCTCGATCTACTGCGTGTTCATTTGCTCCCTTTGCCAAAGGACGGACAAACTGTTCAATATGCTCATTGCATACTTGGTTGCGACCGGTAAGTCG
>JBBPRQ010000730.1:0-16185 GCA_038093095.1 Boletus insuetus | reverse complement strand
GTCTTCCATTGAGGGCAGTCACGCACATCAAGAATGCTGTGGGATACCAACACCGAGCGCATTCACTGCTGTTGCTGCCATGCAGGACGGGATGGACTTGGGCGAGGGTGATTCAAGGGTTGGGGATACAACTTCTTCCATTTGATTGACCATGGATGATTGAATCATGTAGGGAAGTATCCAAGAAGAAGAAACGCACTGAATGGTTTGGATACGTAAATGTGCCCCCATCCCCCCTGGATGGGGGTCATCTTGACTCTTGATGTGACATGTAGACCATGATGAACTGCCCTCTCTCACTGTCAGTCATCACTGCTTGATGTGGCTCTCGATGTTGGGAGTATCAGCACTAGGAACTAGGTCTCATGCTTCCTGACCCTTGATTGGTTGTTGATCTTGCACGCCATGCCACATCTCATGCCACAATACATACAACATGAGGGACAAACATGTAAATTATGCCAGATGTGTCCAACTTCGCATAGTGTACTCCACTCACAGCCTACTCAGCAGATGGAATGTACACGGGGCAATGTATCACAAACTTCATGTTGTAGCCAGCATCTGTGGAATTCAATAGTTAACCTTGACTGGCATGTAAGCAAAAAAAGGCTCCAAAAAATGAGTGTGATGCCAAGGTGCTCAAAACACCCTCAACAAAGAAAAATAAGGGCTAACCTCATCTCGTTTCACCATCTGAATACTTTAGAAACAGATTGTCCATTATTCAGCATTAATCAAGAGCAAGAGACATGACACTCACTCCTTGTGCATCTTGACGCTGCCTTGACATGTGGATTGAAACACTGCACCATATCGCTGATGCTCTTCATGAGCAACCCAGGTCTACAGACACCCATGAGCATGCTGCTGTGCTGCCAGTGCTGAGCATGGTTTGGACGAGGCCCTCGAGGTGTCTAGCCAGGTTCGGGCGCCCAGCATGGAGGGTGAGATACCATCAAACAGTCGGGTCGGTGTGCAGTGGTACTCTAGGAGATGAGCACTGCAAAAAGAGGGATCATGGGGGTCAAAGAAGCTAAGAAAAGGGGGGTCTTCATGAGCGCTGTGGATATGCAGCAAAAAAAACACAAACTGGGGTCGGTGATGCACCAAACGACTTTGATCTCCATGAGATTTCTGGATTTGACTGATTGAACAAGATCTTGGATGGCGGACAGTGCAAACGTCACACCACTTCCGCCGACAAGGAACATGGCCCCAGAGTAGCTTGGAATGCTGATACCACCTATATACATCAACAGCCAGAACACGGAACAGAGAACCTATGGGTACATACCACACAGTCCTTCGACCATCACCTATCGACTTCTTCCCCTTGCTTGCCATATAGATGTACCAGCCATCTCATACATCCAGGTCACCTGCCCGGTCTTCTTACACAGCAAGATCTGTCTTGCTGATGCTGGCGACCGGAACAGGTGTACCTGAGTCATACCCAAAGACCCATGGTGGTTGAGAGGACATGCAGGCGAACATATTGTCCAGTATGCCATCCAGCATTGAGAGAGGGGATCTCCATCCATGTAAGGCCCAGCTCAAGAATTAGCTAGATGGTAGTGGTCATAATGCATGTTTTGATCGCGCAAATGAGGCGATGGAAGTAATTGTTGTAGTAGAATCACTCGCTTACCTAATAACTGTACAGTACCTAGTTTATCTCATCTCCGCTTGTATTACTGTACCTTGTTTGCTATCACGAATAACCTCTGCCGTTGCTCGTCCCGCCTCACCCACAAGTCGCGTCCTTGGCACACAACTTTTCAACAGTAATTCAGCTGAGATTGATAGATCAGACATTTCTTTCGATATTACATCACCTGGAGTGCAGACCTTTACACAAATGACACCAACAAGCATGCCAATCACATTATTCTTCATGGTGAGAACATATATGAAGGGTAGCTGAGAAACACTGATCCAGCCAGAATGGGGACAGTCGACAAGCCGACTATAATACTGTACCTTGTCATCAAGAAAACCTGTCTGCCCAGCATGAGTGTGTGCACCCAATTGGTCAGCGCCAAGACATGAGGGAGAGCGATATGAATGCAGGTGACATAGTTGAACGTCTTTGCGCATGATCACTCAGGCCCCATTTGCATGTGGTGCGTGTGCGTCCAACATCTATGGATCGGTGCCCAGGAGGAATGATCTGCCAGACATGCGATGCTGGTAAGTGCACGATGTGCTCATGGCGCTCAATCTATGCTGGTCTCATAATTCAGTCACTCTCTTAAGATCTTTCACGTGATGTACATCCCAAATGACCCTCCAAAATCCCTCCATGTGCCCAGCAAGACTGCTCGTCTCCAACAGAGCACTCCCCACACATCCATTATTCAGTGCATGGGTGATTATCGAGGAGAGTGATGTCTGCAACAAGACCCCACCGAGGCTGCAAACCCCACGTGGGCCGTGATGATCACTTCGATGGCAGCAAGGGCTCTAGCATGGCTATCACAGCAAAAAAGTTGAACCCAAGATTCGCAAACAGGAAAATGATGATACTTACATGTCAAGAACCATCTCAGCACACAAGATCACCAGGCAGAATAAGATCAGTGGGAGTGCATAAGGATTCTGAAAGATCCACTGAGCACCTGATCAATGCTCTGCCGGCAGAGGCAAATGGTGTCCCACTGTTTGTAAAAGAGCGAAAGGCGAAGGAATGCGTTTGTTGGTTACTATGAGGGACTGGACTCAGAACTCTGTCATGACAAGAAGTGAATGGAAAATGCACTGTTTACCAACACCTCGTGCTAACCAAACATGGCGGACTCAGAGGAAGTGTCTACTAATGAGAGAAGGACAAGGCAAACGACAGGAAAGTGAGGCTGGAAAACTGTTAGTCCACTCAAGGGAAAAAGGCACAATCAGCAGCTTCTCTCACCCCCACATGGTTATCACCCACACCTCATAGAACTTGGGGATGTCCATGGGAGTTGCCACCAGCAGACAACAGGAGGTGCTCGATAGCCCACAATGTATATCCCAGATACACTCATTGAGCAAATGCAGCATTGTTGCACGACACACTGGACTAGACCAGATACTCTCAGACACTGAACAGGAGATTGATGGATGAATCAGACACACCCGCATACCGCATTCACCTTCTCTCCCATCCTCCTCGCAATGATAATAGGCCCTGTGACACCCAATGTGTCAAAAGAGACCCAATAACTCAAGTGAATGAGCTAACACTCTGACCATGGGCCTATAGCAGCAGTGCACCCAGAGCAAACTTACATAACCGCGCACACTGAGCACGTAACCAGCCGTGCTCAATGTGACTCGGAACCAAAATGCCTTCAGCCACCAACTGATAAGATCAATCTACATTGCTTAGGAGAATAAAGATTGGAGTGACGACCAGCAAGATGTGTAAGTGGTACATGCTTCAAATAATGTCATTGTTTTGCAAGCCCTTGTGAGCCCTTGTGATAGTCTTGTCATGTTGTTACACCTTATCATGGACTAAATTTCAAGTGAAAACCATTGCCCATGACTACCAAATTGAAACGAATGAACAAGTGTGCCACCAAACCCTCACCAGATTATATATTCAGTATCAATGTCGGTGCAATAGTTAACTGCCCAAGCTCAAATGCAAAGGTCTTCTAAGTGCTTCTAAGCCCCCGCTTTGGCCTACATTCCTGTGTGACACCGGCCACACCAACCATGTTATATAAGCTAATATAACACTGGCGATATTGTCATAATGCAAGAAGTACTGCCCTGTGAGAAATTCATATTTTGTGCCAGGGACTTGTGGTTCCTATGATGACATGGGAGGTGTAGGTAGGGGTCTAGGCATGTGTATGTACTATGTTCATGTTATCTCTTCTCCTCAGCACTAACACTCCATACAGATGGTGCTGATCTTCAGAGACTCAATGAAATGGATGCTGATGATGAAGCAGCCATTCAGTTGATCAAGGTTGGTCCTGATGCAGTAGTTGCCAGGTTTTTGGATTAGGACAATGATGACATTGACGACAACTAACTAACAAACTTTACTTGCACTACTATTTACTGTTGCCCATTCTATCATGTACCTTTTTTGAATGCACAAAAGCCATTGCAATATAGCAGTGTCCCATGTCCTCTGAACGCATATGACCAAACTGAAAAAAATTGACCATGAAAGAAGCACCCTAGGCTGTGGAAGTGAGCATGCCCGTTGTGCTTTCCATAGAAGAGGATGTTGATGGTGCAGATCAGCGATTGCAACAACCTCGTTCATACTACCTGCCTGCTCATCCAAAATACCTTACTGTGCGATGCGTCATATGTGCCAATGGACATAATACACTACTGAACTTCATTGGACCATGGTTTGCTTGCAAGGAGGAAGATGGCCCCCTTGACTACTATCACGCATCTATGTTGATGCTCTTCCATCCATGGAGAACACTGGGAAACGACCTGAAAGACGTCGGAGAGACTTGGAGTGAAGCATTTGACCAGATGGTGAAAGAGATGAGTGTTGATGAGCGTTGAATGATGGACAACATTCAATACTATTACCAATGTAGGCAAATGTCAGATCCCAGTTGCCTAACTGAGATTGCCGAACAACAAGACGACCAAGAACCAACAGAAATAAATTGTATGTTTGTTGTGCATTTGCAGATTTCAATCATGGCTGACTCATATTCACTTGCGAACACTTAGTTGAACAAGATGACGTCCAGAATGATCAATCATTCAATCCACCTACATTTGATTGAGAAGCAATTCATGGTCAAGTAGCAGTTGAAGCGGGCCTCATTTCAGGCGTCTTTCTTGACAATCATCTCGAAAATGATCCTTTGCCCAATGACTCTCCATGTCCTATCTCCTCTTTCAGATCTGCATCAGAAAGCGACATACATTTTCTTTAGCAATGGCGAAGCAAACCTGATTTATTGGATGACCAGGATGTTCCTCTGAACTAGCTATCCAACCTATCACCCAAGGTCCTTCCCTTGAACATCAATTCAAGCCCACACCACACTATGATGACACTGGCTTCGCTACATCCTGTTCCACACAAACCATTTTTAGTTTCTGCTAATGATCTAAATGAGGATCAATGTCAGGCGTACGACATCATATGTTGGCATCTAGACCAGACTCTCCTCGGAATCCCAATCCCTCTGTTGCGAATGACTATACATGGTGAATGTGGCACCAGAAAGACTGCTATATTGCAATGTGTATCACAATACTTCACACAACACTCTTCATCTCATTGTTTGATGAAAACGGTATACACAGGAATGGCAGCATCTCTGATCGGCGGGCACACCTGTCACTCTGCTTGCATGCTGACACATCGCAACTCAAACTTGTCATCTGTCACGAAGAAGAAATTGGAGGAGATATGGGCCTCCATCTCTTACAACATTACAGATGAGATCTCCATGATCAGCAAATGTTTTTTGGGGAGAATGTCTTGAAACATAGGAATCAGCAAAGTGCAGTCCTGCTCACTGTCCTCCCTTGGAGATGTCAATTTTATACTGTCTGGCGATTTCTTTCAGTTTCCACCTGTGGCAACTTCACCCGGCGAAAGCCTATACTCCCCTGCATATCCACATCATCATGCCTTATCTATCACAAGAAGGTCCATCTATGAAGAGTTCTTAACTGTTGTCTACCTCTCAAAACAATTGTGCATCGTTGACCCCATCTGGCATCAATTTCTCCAACATCTTCATGTCGGGAACATTCAATTGGAAGACATTGATCTCCTGTGTTCCCTCGTGCTCACCAACTCAGACTGCTTGCATTCTAATTTCGATGTACCACCTTGGAATGAAGCGGTCTTAGTAACCCCTCGACACAGTGTACACTGCAAGTGGAATGAGGCTGCAGTCGCCAAACATTGCATTTCTTCATGCCAACTCCTATTTTTTTCACATGCTTGGGATGAAATTGACAGTCGTCCACCTAACGATTCTGAATGGGAATACATAGCTGCCTACGATTCAAAGAAGGGGAGTCAAGCAGAGTTGCAAGACAAAGTGAAACTTGCTCTTGGCATGTGGGTTCTCATGATGTGTAACATCAACACTGACCAGGACATAACGAATGGTGCCAGAGGCACCATTGTTGATATCATCTTCAATCCTGATGAACCCGTCTCTCATGATGCTCCCTCCAATTTGATTCATCTGATTCATCCTCCTGCCTGCATTCTCGTTCACCTTGACTTCAAACACAGAGATGGTTCTAGTCAAGTTGTGCCCACCAAACCTTTATCTCAATCCTACTGTATGCGACTGTCACAGCTTGACGGTTCACGTTTGAAATCTGTGCATCGAAGACAACTACCTGTCACACCTGCGTATGCAATCACAGATTACAAAGAGCAAGGCCAAACTTTTCCCACCATGATTGTCAACATCACAATGCCTCTGACAGGAGGCTTTAACTTGTTCAACCTCTATGTCTTGCTCTCCAGAGCTCAGAGTCAAAACGGAATTCACATCTTGTGTGAATTTGACCCCAAATGTTTCAACATGCGCATGCTCAAGATTTGCTTGAAGAAGACGACAGGTTACGCACGCTTAATGAGACAACAAAAATTTGGTGGTAAGAGGTGCAGAGAGTGACATAGCACATAATGTACGCTAGTCATCTACAGGATAACATCATGCAATGTTCGCAAGCAAGGTTAATGCCGACATTCAGTCAGCCCTTCCCAAGTATGGATATATCAAGTCGTGGCTCGGTCCTGAGGCCTGATGGTTGTCTAAGTGCACATGGTGGCCTCTATCAACTCCGGTGGTGCCATTGTCGCATATTGCACCTTGGGATCATTTCTATGTCACCTATGGTCCATGTACAATGTGTACAACACATCTGAACTGCTCCATTTGGTCTTGGGGTGGTCCAGTGACTTGGTGAGTCAATTTGGTGTGACTGATAGGCTTCTAGGTCGCAATTTTAGTTGTTGTGGTGGGTTAACATAGTCAGTAGTTCTTCTGGGATGTTGGATAGGTGGTTTGGATGCCTCAGTACGTCCACTTTTGTGCGCTTGCGCCTTCCATGCTGACTTGCCTGGTTTCCAGCTAGCACACCCATTTCGACTCCTTTCAAGTTGCAGTGCCCTTTCTGTCACCATTCCCATCCATATGAACACTGCCTCCATCGATCTCGCACTTCAATTCCCACTCAATGTCTCTCCTCACCTCCTGGCTCTTGACTTCGACATAGCACATCCATTTCGATGTAGTGCTCGAACCCGTTGCTCGTGGGGTGTATCCTACTGTGTTGGCAGCCTTCGACAACATTTTGGCGATCCAAATCACCCTTGACGACTCTTGACACCTCCAGTGGACCCTTATGCCTCCCAGCCTGATATCTTGATGTGGTGCGTTCGTTCTGTCGACGTGTTCATTTCTGATCCTTCTAGGACATCCCTGGATGCTGTGGGACTCGTGTTGCACAATCGCTTCGCGTCCCGGCTTGGTTAGCTTGATTAGAGCCCCCATGTGTGAGTACTCTCGACTTCCTCCACCTAACTGTTTGTGTTTGCATTCTGACATGTTTTGCAGCTTCTTTGGCTTGTCCCTGATGTCCTTGTCGCATCTTGATGCTCCTGTCATGTCCGCTTTGATGCTGGTACATGTTCCTTTGAAGCCCGGATTACCTCCTCTCCCCCCCAAGCTCGATGCTCTGGGGTTCAGTACTTGTCGAAATCGAGAATGGTGCCACTGGCACAGAGCCACAGCCTCAAGTCCCCCTGGATAATGAAGACGTAGTTCTGTTACAAGGCCTACAAGATCTCTATGAAAGGATGGGTTACCTGGGGGGTGTCGCTAACGGTATGGGTCCAGGTAGGTTACATGCCGGTGGTTGGAGAATGGGGTTTTACACTAACTTGGTTGTCTACAAATCCAGATGATGATGTCGAGCCGGATATTGGGGAAGTTAATGAAATTGATGCCTGCCCATTGCCTTGGGTTGATTCGTTTTCATCCGACTCGGACTCAGAGGAAGAGGAAGAGGTCAAGGACATCTTGTAGTCCATTACTCCATGTGCTCTACCTATGACATGAATAATCTACACAGCTGCCCATGGCGGATTACATGGCAGCGGAAAGTCAACAAATTCTCCTAGGCTGAGATCGCTTGCACGATTGAAGACTGCATGAGCATTCTCCATGGCTCAAAGAACATCTCCATGACTGAATGCTCAGTATGGGCTGCCTCAACCCCAGCTGTCCTTGACCCCGACAAGATTGGGGTCCTTGGCTCTGATGGAGTCCTTGGCACTGACGGGGTCTGTGGCTCCAATGGGATCTCCACCTCTGATGGGGCCTCTATTTCCGATGGGGACTCTACCTCTGATGTCCCTAGCTTTGGTGGTGGCCATTGCATGGCATGGAATGGAAGCGGTGCTGACAAAGCATCATCAAGCATGCAATGGCCAGGCCCCAATTACGCTCATGACCTTGCCCAGCTCTCATGTTCAGAGGTTTGTCTAAAAAAGCAAGTTTTTTTTTCCTGACATCTAGGCACCTCCACTTTCCCCCATTCATCAAGAGAGTGCTCATCCTTGCGAACTTTGCCTTTGTCATAGCAGAGACAAACCCACACAAGGGCCCAGATGAATGACTCCAAGTTGTGTGCATAGACATGCTTGACCTTGCCTGCCAACCCAGCTTCTAAGAGCAGATCAATCGCAATGAATGGGACCATGCCAGTACATTTATTCCCTCTTACAGATCCACCCATCGTTGACAAGTCATAGTCATTGAGGACACCAACAGGACCATTCTCGTGAGGTTTCCACATCAAATTGGAGGTGCTGATGTCACGGTGGTATACACCGTGCTTCCACAGCGTGAGATGACCTTCAACAGCAGTCAGATTGAGTTGCAACAGGGTATGGAAGGAGAATTAGATTTCACCATGTGCCACCAGCAGGTCCAGAACTGATCACTGTGCAGTGTCATTATCTGCTCCAACTGCCTGAAGACAATGCAATAGAGAACCCGTGATCCTTCGGTGGACAGGTTGAGACGTTTATGGACTGCAGCCATGGAAGAATTTGGAAATTTGTGAGAGAACAACATATCTGAAACATGATTTTTGACATCCGGTTCTGTTTCTGCAATTGCGTAGACCTTTTGTAGGATGTTCGCCTTGCTCATTCGGGATTCTTCACCCCAATACAACTTGGCAACTAATTCCTCTGTCAACCCAAGTGTCTTACTAGTGGCCAGATAGACATCGGTGGCATGCCCATTCAGGCCATAGTGAGGGACCCACCTGTCGGAGAAGTGGTCTAGAATGATGTTGACTAGGCCCTTTTCTGCATCATCAATGTGCATCATCGAAACCAGGGAATTTGAGGAAGGCTTGGTAAGTTCACCAAATTCAGGATCGACCTTGGGATGGAGACCCCAATGACAATTCTGAAACTGCTGCATCACCAGGAGGAATACAAGAAAGCATGGGAGATCCTGAATGAAGTTCAGCTTGGAAGACTTGATTGTGCCTTGACAATTGTAATGCCAAATAGTCAGATCACTCTCTGCAGAAACATATGTCAAGTTATTCATACATGCCAGACTGGGAGACTGCAAACCCATGATAAGGAAGCAGATAATGTGCTGCCAAGCGGCATGGGATGCGAACATCTCAGCTCCATACATTCCGACTTGGATAGCAGGGTCAGCTTGATTAGATCCTGCCTGGTTATTTTCTGCTTTCAGCTGTTTGGAACGGGATCCGGACCCTTGATTCGATGACGCTCTGAACACCTCTTGAGATCGGAGTTCATGTTCAGACGTGTTCATCTTCCTTTTCTTGCCAAGCTTCACTCCTGTGTTTTGAGAAATGGCAGAATCAGGCTCCTTGGATCGATGACTTCTGCTTTGCACTTCATGGCAATCATTATCATTCCACCAATTCAAAACCATTCACCTACATCCTGATACCAGTAGGTAACTAGTCACCAAAGGAGCCCTCTCTTCAACATCATCAATACAGTTTTGGGAAGGATGCATGTCATCCACACCGGGTGTGCTACACTTGACCCTGTAGGCAATCGGGGGGCCTTAAACATGATGCTTGTACTTGAACTTGACGGTGGCATGGACATTACTCCACCCAAAATTATCTGTCGGGGGCTTGTCAGCAGCATTCAAGCATCGAGCATCGGTGGCAGATTTGAGACTAAAATCAGTGGCAGAAACCAGGACAATGTCGGGTTTACAAACAGAATGCTATCCCTGATGGAACTGCATGATTTCCTTTCGATTGACATGGAAAAAAAGCTAGTCGGACCATTCCTTGGAGGCCTCACAAAGGCCATTGATGGTAAGGTTCCTAAGGCAGATAAGTGCAGCATTCGCAGCTCGGATGAAGTGTGAGTACAACTCTGTCTCGTTTGGGGCCCAGGAACTATGAAAGTTGGTTATAGCACACCAGTCAACAGGATGTATGCTGATCCCTACTAGGCTTCTAGCTGTCTCTTGATCTCTTTGGAATTGCTGCAGTCTGCTTCACCATTGCAAATAGGCATAACTCGTTGAAGACACGTCTTGAAGAGGATGGCTGCATCCTTCATTGTCTGGCCCTCGCCCATACAGTCCAGGAGCCATGACTGTAGCACCAAGTCTATTTTGGAAAGCTTCACATCTGTGATATCCCTCACTATCCATGAATGAACCTCTTGTGCTCTGTGTGCAAGAATGGATTAGAAGCTGGGGCAGGGAGTAAACGAAACTTGGATCTCTACTGACTGCACACTGGTGATGAGAAGATCTTTGCTCCTCGCAGCGCTCCCGAGCGATTGTGGGGTAGACTGTAAGTTGGTCACTGTGGAAGTCAAAGGGCGCAAAGTCTGACGGTTTGGAGTCATGGAGTTCATTTGAATCTGTGAGCAAGCCTGAGAGGGTGGGGGATTGATTGTGCGAGGGACAACTAGACACCCAATGATCTAATGAATTTGTCAGCATTGTCAGGACCTCTGATACTCAACAATGCTGCAAGCTTGGGGACACCAGAACAGTTGGGCGCAGGCATCATGATGGCATCAAGATAGCCAGCAAGCGTTGAACAAGAATGCTTCATTGGCAGGCATCGGAACAGAGAAGATGTCGAGCACACGGGGCAGGGATGGAAGGTTCGCCAGCAACATACGTATACACATGTGAATTGCGCCAGTTGCAAGTCATTCCAGGGAAACTGGTGGGTATTGGTGATATATATAGATCGGCGCTAGTAGCTGCTGGCATCATTCTTATATATATCCATAGCTGTGAACTCGGACACAATTTCCAGCTATCCATTTTCATTGGGCCTCAGGATCATGAAGGCACTAGTGCTGGTACTGTCAGATGTCACCTAACTTGAACACAACCTGCCTCAAAGGATTCTTCCAACATGACTGGATGTCCAGAACTGAGTAACCAAAAATTCTATACAACAGACCATGTGCCCTTCTTCCTTACAGTGTGTACACTTCGTGAACATAGCAAGCTGTGGTTGCTACACACTGCAAGAAGACTTATTCAAGATCCATGAATAGCAAAGCATTCGTACCTATTCCATTTCAAGCATTGTCCCAAGCACTAACTTCAATGTCGCATTTGATTCAATGCTGATCTGGCATTGAAGCCACTCAATTTCTTCTATGTTCCCTTGTGTGGATCCTGAAACTAGAGTAGTCTATGATGTGTTAGAGGGGCTGCAACGGGAGATCTGATTCCCCTCACCTCGAGGGAGAGTTTCAGTGTGGCATTAGAAGCAATACTAATTCCATACTGCAATTCTTTGATCTCTTCGAGCCTCCTGAGAAGAGGGGAGGACGAGGGAAAAGTCTAAATAAGTGCACATCAGGATTAGATCAGGATAATGAAAATTGACCAACCTGTACTGTTTGCACAGCAGTGGATGCAAGGGCAGGCATGATCATCACATTGGTGGGAATGAGTGAAGCATCTGGGGAGCAACTTGCTTTACCATCTGAAATTCCTTCTTGACAGACATGAATCGAATCCGATGGCGAGGATGGCTGAGTGGTAAGCAGCTGGGTACTTGATCTGCTTTAAGATGATCTTTGAGCTGATACACAAGATACTTCAGTGGCTGTTTGTATTGCTGTCTTGCATTTCACACCGCGGGGTGGACCAATCTTCACTGAGGGAGACATATGGGTAGTTTGCACAGTCGACAAGGAACTAGTAGTGGCATTGCCAAGATGAGGCGGCACGTGCTTCTTGGGCTTCTTGCTGATGTTGTATGGATCTTCATCCTGGATGTCTTCACACTGTTGCTTGTGCTTCTCAACAGGGATGGTCACCTGCTCATTCGTACCTTTGGCAAAGATCACCGACAGGGATAGAGACACAGGACTATTCTTACTAGATTCATTTCCTCGACTGCATCATCTTCTCTTTTTTCTTCGCTTCCCATTGAGCCACAGCCTGATCCATGCAATCAGACTTGTCAACCCATGACAGTTCCCAAGATTTTCCAGTGTCAGGGTCTGTACCAGCCCAGACAACATGGTATTTCCTTGTATTTTCAGCGATGATCTCGACTTCCCACTTGTTGTCATCGACGTGCAGAATAAAGGGTGTTTCGTGGGCCATGCCTTTGTGGATGTGACTGGAAAACCGGACTCAGAACAAACAACAGAGACCTGATAAAATAAAATCACAGGAATGACCAGAAATGGCCCACCTCGGTCCCTGAGTGGGAAATGGATGTCCTCTGGGTGGATGGAATTCTTATCTGGAACCAGGTCTGCTACCACATGCTGTGAGTCAGCAGGGGTTGGGGTTATTAGCTGAGCCACTTTCTTCAAAGACTTGAGGGCACCCACACCTGTTGGATTTTAATGGCAGGAATCAGGGTGAAATTTCATGACTGTATGGAGACGAGAGTGGGACAGCATCGTTGTACAGTGGTGCAGCATAGTGTCAGAATGGGTTAATTGTTAGGAAATGGATGCTTGCCTTAGCTCTTCACTTGGCCTCACAGCTTAGCCAAAGTTGGGGCCACGATCAAGTCAGTCTGGAATGTCGCATCACAAGGGATGGATTGGACGGATCCCCATGTGTACTGATGTAAACTGTTTAACAAAGTTGATCAGAAAAGGCGCCACCCTCAGTCGCATCGCGTGCAGACCAGAAAATGGCTGGAGGACATACATTTTGGCCCATTTCCGCATTATCGGAGTAAGAATATGCATGAGATAGTGACCTTAAGTCAGATGAGAATGAGCCCTTGGTGAGGGTGTGGGACAAGAAATTATTATTTGTCTCCAGATCCCAGTCAACTGTATATGTAATCTGAGTCTCTTGTTTGGCACATGAGGCCAAGCTAGTGTTTGCTTGTGTTTATACTAATGAACTCCAACATGCATTACATAATGTCGAGACTCTTGTCACATTCTATTCCAAGTTTTCCAACTTGCGGCCCTCCGGACATCCCTGGACATGCAAGCACTGCCAGCAATCCAAATTTTGTCGTTGTTCTCTTAGTAATGGTGTATTGACCAGACTGGACCCAAAAGGTGCTGCCAGTGTTCCCTGCTTCTGGGTTGAGGTTGACCTGCATCTCTTCATTCTTCTTCTGTCGATCTCAGCATTCTGGCGTACCTATCTTGGGAGTAGAAAGTATTTTGGAGAACAGCGCAATGCTTGTTGGCAACATTGTGATTCACAAATCCCTTGTCCTTGCCAGTTCAATTGCATGCCAGCTGTGGTGATGAGTGGGAGTTAGGGCTGAATTCTGTTTACACCAGTGGTCCTGTATGCCTCACCAACAGCTTCAAACAAGCCTCCTCCCATGCAAGTTCCCCGCCGTACCCAGGTTTGCGGGGCTCATCCTCAAGGACACTATGGACTGTATGGTGCGGGGGCATGGAGATGGGCCGTGGTCTCTGTGCAGGCGTAACCTACCTCCAATTCATCGCCTTCATCCCAAAATGTAATGCCCAGCAAATACTAACTGGACGGAGCTTGCCAGTGGTCAGTGCCAGTGACGACAGCAACATTGTATCTTCTTCTTGATCAAGTCCACCTCATCCTCGTCCTTGTCCTCCTTCACTCATCTCGTCATCCTGTGCATGATAGTTGACACATGATCACTCTTCGTTTATGGTCCAACTGCCCACTGGTTGCCAGCTGGGATGGCGAGTCTGTGACGTGTTACGCATTGCTAGCAACTGGCACTAATACTGGACCTCCCTATATGACTCCCCTGGCGTGCTCTCAACGATTCTCACCACAATCAACACATTGCGACACATTCCATGCCAGCCGTGACCTTTCTGCCAGAGAAAAGCCATTGTATTGTCACATGCAGTATCGTTGACCATTTGATCACTCTGTTGTCGACCATCCCATGTCTGGTGGTGCTGCCGACTCAGAGCCCTGACCATCAGCATTCAACACCCACCTCAACATCAGCGACAACATCAGCCTCAGACCTCAGACCCAAGCTCCACTGTTGAACATGCACAGCATGGGACAACTGTATCACGTATGATGTTGCTTGCAGCTTTTCTCGTCCATTTCCACTCAGGCATCTTTCTAGCTATAACCTCTTCCAACGCTGTCTTTGCCAGATTGAAAATGAGTTGTGACTTTAATGGAGTGGCTCCGTGGCAGGCAGAGGGATTCTCAGACATGGGATACATGTCGTCTGTCATCTCTACCTCTTGCCCTGAGAGTCAAGACTGGCTCTAGTCTCAAATCCTTGTCAGTACTTCAGAAGGAAGGACCAGTGCCCTGCCCTGATGATTGACATGATGACTTTTCGCTGTTACAATGGGAGCTTCATACCATTCCAATCACCTGCAAAGACTCAGAGTCCTTGCAGCACCCTTATGCGAATTCATCTCACATCCATTTCTGCACTCACTCTTTTGCTCTGCTCACCAATGTCATTACAATGAAGCACAAAGTTCTGCCACAATATCAATATCTCTTCTGCCTTCTCTGAGGATCAGCGTGAGTATGGAATCCGTGTTTCTCAGATGCACAGCCTTTGTGTGGGATCATTGCTAGACATGACATCAGGATAATCCTGGACAAGAGATTCAAAATTCATATTTGTGATTTTGTGCTAACTTGCATCAACACATCCCCATGATGGACAGGTCGAGACCGGAATGGCCTAGGCCATCCGACAGTGTAATGTTTTTTTTTTGTCTTCCTGTTTTGCCTTATTTCTTTCTCTCTACTTTCAAGGCACATCATGGTTCCAACGCTATGACAGGACGCCCAGCCTTCTAGCAAGATCGTGAAAGGACCTGTGTACAGCACCTTCGCTTTGCTCTGTCTTCATACTTGTCCCTGCCACACTCAAGTTCAGCTCTGCCCCCTCCACAGGTCCTCCTTTCTCGGCCTCCCTTTCCAAACCGCTTCCTCATTGTGTCTCCTGACTTACTTTTTATATAATAGTTGATTTCCTCCCATCACTGAAGAAGCTGCCAGTTGCCCTCTTCCGGATTTTATCCCGACAATGATTCTCAGGCATGAAACATATGTATAGCAGAGCTCCTGTGGACCTGGATGAGTCAAATTGGTAATCCGGAGTGACTTCGATGGTGACCAGTGTTATACCATAATTATCTTTTCTCTCTGAGTCGCCTTGCCCTCATTGCTAAGTATCTCCCTTTGACATCCAGCATCCAGTGCCTGTCCTCCACGCCCACCTAGTACGTCATGTCAGAGGATGAATCTGTCAGCCAAGGGGTGTCACTGCTCAGAAGGGCACCTTCACACCCTGTTCCAACGATGAAGACAACCTGTGGGCAGTACATGAAATCACTGAGGAATCTGACATGCAATATAAAGTCAAGTGGGCAGAAACAGACCCAGAGACCGGTGACCTGCACGAAATCCATTACGTACTGAATCATGGTTATATTTCTCTCCTAATAATATAGCCTAACCAACGGTTAGAAAATTCTAATACTTACACCATAGGTAGCCTACTATGTAAACTACCTACCCTCCAACTTTCAGCCTGATAGCTTTAACCCTTACAGAGATATTGATAAATCTCTAGTAACATACCCATAATACCATTGTGTACCCAAAACACAAATGCTCCCATTACTCTATATACAGACAATTAGCCCCTAGTTAGATTAGATAATCATGTACTACACAGCTTGACCTGCACAGCCTACATATCACATGA
>JBBPRQ010000729.1:0-16201 GCA_038093095.1 Boletus insuetus | reverse complement strand
GGGCCCTCCAAGTGGGTCGGCAATCAAGCCTTCAACTGTCAACGCTCAGCTGCCGGCGACATAACGGAAACTTCTCCCTACTGATCCCTGCGCAGACACAGCACCCCGCAGCTAATGTCGGGGTAGGTCACCGTCGCTATCGCGTTACCAATCCATCCAAAATCCCCAGACCGGCATTGCTAATAACTGCCGAAATCAGGTGCTACCTGGCTCCACGGTCAGAGATTCCCGGCGCGTAGGAGTATAAAAGATGAAGCCTACAGAACGCTCCTACCATCCTTCGTCTGTGAAGTGTTCTAGTCAACCACACCTCAAGTCTTCTTCTCATCATGAAGTTCATCTCATCCCTCGCCATCCTCTCCGCTGCCGTCTTGTCATGCCTCGCACAGAGCGGGAATGTGCGCGTCACGTATGACAACACGTATGACGATCCCAACTGGCCTCTCAGTGCAACCGCCTGCTCCAATGGCGTGAACGGGCTCGAAAACAAGTACCCCACCTTGGGAAGCATCCCCAACTTCCCCTTCGTAGGTGGAATCCCAGGACTCACCTGGAACTCCACGCTGTGCGGTACTTGCTGGCAGCTCACATATATTGCCCCTGATGGCACCATAAACGGCGTGGAGATCTTCGCCGTTGATCAGGCTTTCACCTACAATATCGCGGAGGAAGCGTTCACGACCCTGGCGGGTAGCGCTGGTGTGGCAGCAGGCGCCGTGAACGCAACCGCATTTCAAGTCTCCTGCTGAGCGCGGGATATTCCTGGTACGGAAATGGAATTCTTCTTCAACAAATAACACCATCGCTCATGCGCTCTTCAGGACGTGGATGTGTCACTTTGATGAATTTTGTTTCCAAGTAGCGGATAGAGTAATTTCTTTTGATGTGATATAGGATCGTTGAAGTGGGATTAGCGGCCGTTCGTGTTACATGATGTAGTACCAGTTTGTTCGGATGGACTCTTCGAATCAACATCTTTCGTCGAAAATATGTTCCAGGGATGTCCCAGGGGAGTCGCTCAAGACAGAAAGTAAATCTTCCACCAGCGATTTCTGTCATCGAGACAAGGCATAACTGGCGTCACCTCGCCAAGCTTCACGGCTCTAAATTGCATGTACTTTGGCATCCGCGCACATCTAAACCTGACGTGTATCCATAGTAAATTTTGAGCTAACCTGAGAGACGACGTGGTTTGGTATCATTGACGCAATGCTTACCAGATTAAATTTGTTCCCCCTTGGAACAATGGATACAAAAGTCCTGCATGACACACTGGCATGTAGTCCGTGTCAGTAGCCAGACCGTGAAGTGTGCAATTTTAGAAGAAGTAACGATGGCCATCTTGAACTCGGAACATCGGATACGTTTCTGTCACCTACTAGTACATACACGTCGCAAATACTAAACAACAACATTCTTACAAGCACTCGCCTTCATCGTGTCAATGAGACTCCTACTAAAGCTTCTGCATCTTCCAGACCTGGTTTTGACCCTCCCAACGACCCCACAACACGACAGGCGTACCAGGCGTCGGATTCCCATGGTCAGAGAGGTCGACGCAAAAGTTGATGTTGCTCGTGGGCGAGAGTCTAGAAATGGAGAAAAGCGCACCAAGGATCGATAGTCAGAAGTCAGCACGCTCGAGCACCGCAAGCGACACTCTCGGACGCTCAAACTTGAAACTCGACGCACCTCACTCCACCGTCGATTCCTGGCTGATCATCGACGCGCCACGCATACGGAGACCCAGCGGCAACGACGCTCTGGCCATCGCACAGTTCACCCGCGACCGAGAGGTACTGTCCGCTCCCCGCTGACTTGAGATAATACGTCTGGTTGCCGCCTGCGTCTTGAAAGATCCACTGCGTTTTAACGTGAGTGAGCGAGTGAGCGATCGAGATGATGATGATGACACGGATCAACGCTCCGCCATCCGAGGCGATGAGACGATGCGACGATGCGAGGGCTCAGCGCTCAGATGCCACATACCGCTTGATTGGGTCCTTGGTGGTATCCATAGCCAATGACTGCCAAATCGTACCCGGTGAGATACCACGAACGAAGGCGGCGGATGGACGTACTGGAGACGTTGTCACCGCCAGAGAGGTCCATGCAGGTACCTCCCTTGACATTGGTGAGAGAGTAAATACCGTCAGCTTGAATGCAGGACATGATGCAAAGGAGATTGGGGAAGAAAGAAAATGAGGAAGGGTGTTATGCGTCCAGAGCAGCGGGCGGATCTTCGCTCTACCTGATCAAGGTAAGCCTCGACTAATTGATCTACATATGGCCATGGGCGGAGCGCTGAAACGACTATGACGTTTATCGACGGCTTACCTCATATACGGTCCAGACCAGGTCACCATCGATCATCTTCGTGCAACAAGTTGTATCCAGCCTGTACATTTCCGGACGTCGCAAATGCCATACAACAAAATTCTACCCTATTCTTACAAGTACTCGTCTTCATCGTGTAACCAAAAAAAAGCAACCTCTACTGAACCTTTTGCACTTTCCAGATCTGGTTTTGACCTTCCCAGCGACTCCACAGCTGGACAGACGTACCAGGCGTTGAATTCCCATGGTCAGCGAGGTCGACGCAAAAGTTGGTGTTGTTTGCGGGCAAGAGTCTGCAAGGGAGAATGGTCAGCACACTTTGAGCACCGACACCCAGACCCGAACGTGAACAACAACTCGAACGCACCTCACACCACCGTCGACCCCCTGCTGGTCTTCGACGCGCCACGCGTACGGAGATCCGGAAGCGATGACACGCTGTCCGTCACTGGGTTCGCCCGCAACCGAGAGGTACTGTCCACTCCCTGCAGACTTGATGTTGTACGTCTGGTTGCCCGCGTCCTGAAAGGTCCACTGTGTTTCACGTGAGTGAGCAGATGAGCGATCGCGATACGGCGACGAGGACAAGGGCGAGGACACGAATCAACGTCTCGGAATCCGAGTCGATGGGACACGACGCACCGTTTGGTTTGGTCCTTGGTGGTACCCATAGCCAATGACTGTCAAACGTTACATGCTCTGTGAGATGCCACGAACGAAGGAAGCGAATGGACGTACTGGAGACGTTGTCCCCACCAGAGAGATCCATACAAGTACCTCCCTTCACGTTGGTGAGAGAGTAAGAGCTGTTGGCTTGAATGGAGGACATGATGTTCTTGGGGAAGAAAGGAAGAGAGGGGCGTCCAGAGGTCGGGTTTTTATAGTACACGGGCGAGTTACGTCGTTGGTGACGTCCCATGGGTGGCGCCGACGTCCCCTATCGACCGTTCGGCATACCATATTCAACGGTCTTACCGCAGTCAATCGATCTGGTTTGCCCCGATTGAGCCACCACCATGTTCTGGTGCATACCTATTGACGTGATCCTAATATATGTACTGTACAGATGGAGATGGAGGGTATTGGGTTGCTCTGGCTTTACGCCAATCAACTCCGACTACTGCCTCTCAAGATCTCACCTCCCATCGTTACCAAACCGCGCAAGCCTTCCCAACCCTGCCGATCGAGAAAAAGAACACCAGTCCCAATTCAAAAGCACGCACGTTCATACGAGGGTTTTGCACAGCATGCTCTCTAGCCTGCAATACTCGGGAACGATGGCTGCATAGGTCATGAACGCATCCACGTCCGCTTCCGCTACTTTTGCCAGCCCAATCTGGGCCTCCGAATCCGCAGTCGGCATCGCCGTGACAGGGGTGAGACTCGTCGTCTGTGGCGCCGGCGTACTACCACCGTTTGGCCCAGGACTCGCCCCACCTCCTCCCAATTCAGGTGTCGTGAACGCCGTCGAAGGCGCACCCGAGCCCGCGCTCGTGTTCGTGTCGACCGTGGATCCAGTGAGCGTCCGCATCCGACCAATGTCCCGCCCGAGATCTCGATCTGCAAAGCCGCCTGCAAACACTGAGGCGTTCAGCATTCCACCACTGCGCTCCATCTCCTCCACTTCGTCCTCTTCTTCCTCCACGACGATGCTGGAACCAAGATTCGATCGTGGGTGCCCATACGGCGTGCTGGTCCCGCTGTTGGCACCGCTCCCGCCGCTTCCCCCCACGAGAGGTCCGTTGACGTTGGTGCGTAATGGCATAGCGCCAGATGCAACCCACCGCTTCCCATGTAGCCGCCGTATTTCGTCCTCAAACCCACCAAGACCCCTACCAGTTCCAGAACCACCGCTAGCAGAACTACGCTCCTTGCCCCAGATCCAGCGTGCAAAGTATGCCCCACCGAGAGATGCTCGACTGGGGAAACCGTTCGCAGGAGCGTTGCGATGCGGGACGACTTGGGCAGAGTCTACTTGCGTGTTGGGCATGAACACCGGGGCGTTGAAAATGTCCCCCGCCAAATTGGCGACCGAAGGAAAGTTTGCCGCCGCGCCCGTAACCAAAATTCGGGCTGGCAAGGGTGAGTAGTCGTACGGATCAAACGGGAGCCCAAGACTTGTCGCACGACTGTTTGGCGCAGTTGCTGTGATGGGACTCGGGCCGGGTGTTTGTACATTCCCACGATTGCGGTTGACGTTGGACCCGAGCACACCTGTCGATATCATCCGGGACCATCGGACCCGGAATGAGAGAACTTGGCTTTCGAGAAGACACCGCGGATTTGCGCGAAGATCTCTGAATTCATTGACTTTGATTCCCGTTTCGAAGCGGTAAATTCCCTTGACTTGTGATAGTGGGTAGCTATCGCCCTGTAACAGCCAAAAGCTGAAAAGCTTGTCGTCGAGCCTGAGTGGATGTGTGTAGTTGACGATCGACATCAGAACCCACTCAGATGATGACCACTTACCCGATGGAGCCACCAGGTGGAACGATAGCGACTAGACGGTCAAAAGCGCTCCAGCTCTTGGTGTACATGTCTCGTACCAACGCACGAGGAACATCAGCGTTCCTAGAACATATATTAGGAAAGATGTGGATATGATGTAGTCGGGAGGAACGGTTTTACCTGCTTGTCAGCATAGCAATGTATCTTCGTTTTTCTCCAGTATCCTGTGCTGGATGCGGGAATAGGTTGTAAAGGCGAGTGGGGTGATAGTGTTGTGCCGGTGTGAGGAGGGTATCCATGGGTCCAAGCGACAGTACAGCATCTCCAGGCGACGGACAAAGAGAAAGATATGTAGAAAGATAATCAGACGTAAATGGTGTGACGACAGTGTCTGGTGGGAAGAGCATGAATTGGCCTCGAGGATCTTAGCAAAGCAAGCGCGACACGCACCAGGCTCAAACCCATATCTCTCACACAGATACCGTGACAAGTTGGCGACTTTCCTGCCGCTCGCCGAGTCGACCTCGCCAAGCCATCCTCGGATTCTCCGTCCCTCCTCTCGACTGCCACCGACGATCTCGAGGACGCCCTCGTCCCAGTGTCCCTGGGTCGAGCTGCCCTGACCACCAGTATGTGTCCACATACCAGTCGCACACGCCTCTGCCTCGCCCATGTTCACCCACTCGCCGACGATCATGCTCGCAATAAAGGTGCTTGCGAGCTGCACCTTACCCGTGCGTGCCCATACGTCCGACGTCCAAGACTCGCGGATGCGCAGGAGCTGAGCCGCGAGAATTGACGCGTTGGCACACGTACCAACGCGCGCAGCCATGATATCTGGGCCGCCGAGGAGCGCTTCGACCGCCAAGGCATGGGTATGTGCGGATGTGTCTTGAGCGACGGGGGTGTTGGCCAGTGAGAACGTGTTTGGAGGAAGCTGCGAGTGCAGCGGAAGTCGTGGGTCCAACGCGGGGAATGAAGGGATCGGGGTTGATTTCCACCAGACGACAGCATGCTACAAATGGTGACACCAAAGGTCGGATTACCGACGACAACGAAGAAAGCCAGGGAGATGGCGACGACGCGAAACGCACCTGAGCAGAACCGCCAATCGATTTTATTCTCGTCACGTCATAATTTCTGGAGAGTTTTTCGAGGAGAAAGTCTTTAGAGGACACGTGCCAAATAAGGTTACGATCGAGGATATTATAAAAAAGTCCAAATTAGTAAATCGTTGATTTCTTGAAAATTTTGATTCCGCGAAACGACGCACCCAGGGCTTTGATCCACATATCGACGGGGGTCGTGTACGCATCTCCCGGCGTCGTGAATATACCACCCTGAGTCCTGATCGAGCGTCAGCACTACTTGATACGCGCGACATATGGACGGTTAAGGGCGAAAAGATGTGATAGAAGCAGTAAAAAGAGTGAACAGGAACGGCATGGGTAGTGCAAGGACAAAAAGAGGGATACTCACTGATATTCAGATAGTTCGGAATCAAAGTCCACACACTCGACTCCTACGAGTTCCAGGCTTTCGTCGACGATCGATGCGCGGAGCTGATCGGTGGCAAGTTCGAGACCAAGGAATAGCGGTGGACCGGTCTTGGGTCCCGGTGCCATGTTTTGCGGATCGAAAAGAGCTTGCTGGGCAGATTTTACAGATTTTACACGAGTATGAGATATTAGTTGGCAGATGCTGGTATCGGGGTATAGATGGATCTGATAGAGCGATGAGGATATTCGAAAGCAAGATAAGAAAGAGACTGTTGGTCGTGGTTATCCTTTATCCTGACGGTCGTGACGAGTAAAAGAGAACAACAGGGAGAGAACGGGAGGCGACTTGCTTCCTAAATTCTCACCGCCGACATGTACTCCTCCGCCAAATTACATTTCTTCCCACGCCGTCGTACATAACAACACAACAACTAAACTACACTTCTCTTGTTCACTTGTCATCCGCCTTATTCAACTCGTGCGCGAGCTTGACAACGTCGTTCTGTGCCAAAAACAATCAACAAAGTGCTTATATATTAACACGATACGCACCCCGTCACGGGTAATCTTGACGGCAGGATCTCCGTCTTTCGCGTTCCGAGTCACCACGTTACCCTGCAGGTGGGTCAGCAAAGTTGGTCTAATTGACGAATGAGACGCGCGTGCACCTTCTTGCTCGTCACCTTGGCAGTACCTTCCTCGACGATGTTCACAATCCTGCCAGAAGGCTGCCCGCCGCCCCAGTTCCAGCTTCGACAGTCAATAAGACACGCCCGCGAGAGGAGACCACTCACGACACTTGGTCTCCCTTTTTGAGATTGTTCGAGTCTGCCATGATGTTCAAGTCTGAGTCGAAAAGCCAATGCTCGGCTGGTTATATACAGTCGGTGTGTCGACGTCATCGTATGTACAAATTAGGAAGGCCACAAAGCACCAAGCATACAAAGTCCATGTCCGTCCAAAATGCCAGTAAAGAGCTTAATCGCGAATTACACTTGATCAACACGGCTTAACCATTTCATGCATTCATCCAGTTCCATCTGCAAGCATACTGTCAGCCAACGTTATCACAAGGACTCAGTGCGACGCACGCCGGAAATATGAAGCACAGCTTTGACGTCCAAAACGACGTCTTTCACCAACATGGATGCATCGTGGAGGTGAATCTGCCACGACTCCTCGATTTCATCGGGGGGGCTGTCGGAAACTGAAGTCTTGGCTAGTCCCTTGCACTGGCAGACATTAGGCTCCGCTTCCTTTCTGAACTGACATGCGAGTGCAAAAGTGAGACTATCGACGAGTGCCGCAGCCGTAAGCAAGGTAACCGGATATCGCAACATATCTAATGCTGTACCTCGCGCCTCACGTTCAGACGTTAAACAGGGTCCGGACCAATGGATACTTACCGAAAAGTGAATCGAACAGCTTATCCCAAGTCACCCGTTGCACGGTTGTCCAACCAATCGGTGCAGTCGCCCTGCGCAACGTAGGCAACGCATTCCACAACTCGTCCAAAACATCTTGTGGCGTGCAGCTTCCCAGCTGAAACTGCAACGTGTACAGGATATCACGCTGTGCGAGCTGGGCATCGAAGATTGATCACCTTTGATATCGACTCGAGTCATCAAAGACTCACCTCAAGCATCTTGTGGGTCGTTCGAAAAGGTGCCATTTCTACAAACTCGGCAGCGCGTATCGGGCGGAGCGGCGAGAGGCAATCCCGGTGAAGCTAGCAACCACTGAGCTGGTTTCCCGAAAAAAAGAACAAGCCAATCTATACCTTGACACTCAATGCCATGCATGCGACAGCGAGCTCCCAGACGTTCCTCTCATATTCGGAGTCACCATGCGTTCCCGAGGATTCCCGTTCGAAACGATCGTACTCGCACACCTCGCTCCAGTACGCGGCCGGCTTGGGAAGCGCAAAGTACCTATGAAACATTTGTGCTGCATGAAACCGCGTCTGATGTGAGTTCATGAGCTGGTCATAGAGATCGAAACCAAAAGGATGTTCCTCTCCAGACATAACGGGTTCTTTCGAACATTTCTGTGGCCAAAATGGGGCTGGCATCAAAAAAACACAATCCACTTGGATGTTGATCGCACCTCGAGTATCCACTTCGTTATCTCTTTTCGAAAATCGTTCTCGATACCAAGTATGTCGGACCAAACCTTCCGGTCAGCAAGCCGGTGTTGCTCCGTGAGGATCTGGATCTTGACGCTCGGTGTTAACCCATGGCTCCTTTGGAACTCGATCGTAGAGCACGTGCTCTCCTCTTCCCATTGACTGCAAACGCTGCTCGAGTCGGAGCTGCTTGCACTATCTCGTCGCGAAAAAGACGGATCGGTCCCATATATCGCTTTCAACCGTTCCCTGCGCCTTTCATCGTGGACAATTAAACCGTCCCTTTTGCGTTCTGCGCGTTCTCTGAGGAGAAGGGCTTCGAGACGCTCAATCGCGTAGTCTTCAGCGCAACGTACAACCGTGGGTGCGACATGTGGAGGTGGTGCAATGATGGGAACTGGCGAAATCGCACGAACGTCCAAGGATCTGCGACAGTAGACTGCGAGCGTTCGAGCCAAGGGGTTCGCTTTTGATCGAATGTAGTCCACGGAATCGGGGAGCGGAGTGCTCGGAAGCGTCGGTGGATAATCCTTGTCCACGTAAGGTCGAGCGATCGGTGTACTTAGCGGAGAAGGGTTGAAAAGCGAATCCTGGGAGACAGGCGTATATATGCGCCTTGATGAATGCATTATTACACATGGTGACCATCAACATACCGTTAACTCTTCTGAAAACGCAGAGGCTTCCGATATCAATGACTGCGCGCGTCGCATACTCGCGGGTTCCGTGGCCCCGTATTTGAGTTGGGGGTTTGAGTCGCTGGCACAGGAAACATGAGACACGGTCCTATCGAACTTCGCCTTTTTGGAGTCCGAGAGACAGTCGACAGAGGAACGGCGTCGTTTCAGACGATTATCCGTCAAATCTTGAGCAGAGCAAGAAACAGAGTCGATAGATCCTCTGGGAGAAGGAATCTTGGAGAGGATGCCGTCTCTTCTTGTTTCCTTGCTTATAGTCGTGGCATCGAGGGACCCACTGTCAGTGCCGCGCGATAAAGCAGGTTCCTTTTCGATCGGTATCTCCAAGTCAAAGATGCCAGTGCCAGAATGAAGGACCCCTTCAAGTTCATGGAGAGCAGGGATGAGATTCCCCGGACTAGACACACAATCGATTTCGTCGCGTTCTTCAATATCGTTTGTTCCTTTGATAGCAGTTCGGGTCGTCACCATGCATACATCGTCCGTGTCTGGTGCAACACGGCAAACCGCCGCCAGAAGCTCATCGAAAGTTAGCCTCGAGGGGTCCGCAAAGAGTGAGGATAACAGTGAGCGACTCATCAACGTTGTGGTGGAGAAGACAAGCATGTTCGACTCCGCCTCGTGACTAAATAGTGCTTTGGCCCGCGATTGTCCATTGTCGCGCGTGTCACAACACACCACTCGGTCCACACTTCGGAGGTCCTCGTGACGTACCATCGGCAAGGCCGGATCGGTCGAGAATGGGGACGAGTCGGCATCGAGACCGACAGGCGAGGAAGATTCCGGAGGAGGCATCGTATCGGGCGATGCCCATGTTGGGGGGTCGTTATTGTTCTTCGGAGTACTCGCTGCGCACGGTTGGTGTGACCCACGCCTGGACCATGTCAAGGGTATGATGTCATCTATTTCGAGTTCCGGATTTTCGAAAGCGCCTGCAAGAAAATAATTGCCGTCGGTCGTACACAAGGCTGCTTCGTCCACACGGAAATTTGCTGGTTCTTCATGAAATGCGTAAAACGACCCTTGGGAGGTAGATCTCGACCAAGTAGAATCGGAAAATTCGCAGCTGCAGCATGAAGTCGGCCCGAAACAGAGCCAGCAAAGCTCTTTGTCGTGAATATTCATCAGAGGGCCGACTCGGACAGGTTGAGATAGCAGGGAAAGAGGACTCGGAAAAACTTCATATTTCTTAGGAGAGCTTATAAGATTGCCCCAAATGGAAGGGCGATATCGGCGGAGTTCAGACCAGCTGACTCGGAGCCTCTTCGCACGAGTACCTACAAAGTACCAAGTTGCGCATACATGAATAGGATCTACGGGGTATAACCAATGAGGGTAGGGGTATTTTGGATCTTGCCGTGCTTGCCACCACTCGTTTTCAAGCCCGACCAAAGCCAGGTCCCTGCAATAACCATTAGTATCACCTACTGTTCGAAATGAATGAATGAGAGCATACCAGTACAAGAACCTTCAGCGCAATTCACTGCAGCCATTTTAGCATTTTTCATGACGCTGAGTTCAGTCGTGCCCGGATTGAAGTTAATGTCCTATCAAAAACATCCGATTAATACCTTTGTTCCTGACTGTCAATGCTACTCACGGATATAGTGACGCCATTTCCGGGCGTTCCTTCAACAGCAGGATAACTTTGATCGATCAACAGACCGTACGAGCTGCAGTTTTTCGCAGTGTTGTCCTGATGATGTAACATGAGCGCAATTATGGGTAGACAAGGAAGACTTGCGTACAGAATAGGTCACATTACCGACTCTACTGTTGGTTGCAGTTTTGTCAGTCTTGATACGGAATGCGTTTGCGCTGTAGGCCGTTTATTCAGTAACAGCTTTGATGCATCAATCGGGGACGAAGAACCTATTGACAACTTCATTGCCCCGAATGATGACACCCTCAACGGCAGTGTTAGAAGGGATCGAACCCTGTAGTTTTGGATCATGAGAATTTAAGCATTCCAGTCTCTAAGTAAGACCACGCACAATGGATACACCGTGGCCACCATGGCAGTAATTGTCTTCGAACACGATATTCTTGCCCCTGTTGATAGCCAAGCAATCGTCCTGGATGCGAAAAGAATCAATGAATTCAGAGAACCTAAAACACAACCTCGATTACCTGGTTGATCACCGAGCTGTGCGTCCATTGTCAATGCTACATAGAAACTAGGTGGTTAACGGAATTTTCACCTCTTTCTGATCACAATGTCATTGCCACTGACATCAAAACCATCGGTGTTGTGCCCTGTGGGTTATATTAGCGTTCAAGTTCCACGGACCAGTGAGTGCCCATTACCAGCAGGGCGTCCGTTGCTCTTATCGTTTGGGTAATCCCCTTGACCTTGAAATTGAAAAAGTTGAGGGAAGCCCGTGACGAGTGGAAATGATAATGATTGTCTCACTGTTATCAACAACGACACCACTGATGACCAGGGGGCCTGCATTGTTTATGGAAAAGCACCTTTCTGGGGAGTTGACGACGTGGACATCCTGGAGGTGGATCAGTTGTGACGCGCATTATGGCGAGTAGTAGTTACATACAGACAACGTTCCCGACATCTCAATGCTATTGTATGAAGTCAGGTATGGCAAATTTCCACTAGGTTGCACGCACTTCATCATCGGACAGGGCTTGGTGCCACCACTGCCTCCGAGACCATCCTGTAACGGGTCAGATATTGACAAAGCACTCGATCACCGCAACGTCATTTACCCAGTAATAACTTCCACCGCCATCGAAGACCTGCCCATTCCCATTGACTGAAACCACATCATCGGCATCAAGCTACAAAGGATGCTCCAAGCAGGCTTACATGTGATGTCTTGCCCTCTGTCCGGCGATTAGAGGTTAGTAAGCGAGAAATCGCGTTCGTCAATGAAAGCAACATACATGACCTCAAACAAAGGACCCTCCCAGGTTTTGTTTCCAAACTGAATATCCCCCACTGGGGGAGCCGTCAGCTGGAACCAGCGTAAAAGAAAATTACTCACAAACGTTGACAGTGGTCCCTTGCAATAAGTTGAGCTTGAATGTCTGCCCAGCTGGCACAATAAACGAGTGGATGTTTACGGTTGTACACTGAACTGCAGCGTTCACGTCATTCAGTGACGAGATCGTGCCCACGCAGTTGTTAGATGATGATGTCGCCCGCGGCACTGCCGCTGTGGCAAAAGTAAAGAGTGATATGAGAACAAGGAGTGAGAACATCCCCATGCGAGTTGAACGCCTGAATACTATCGTCTGTGGACCGAGTGTCAACCATACTTCTCCATTTATGCAGTCGTGCGTCCGAAGGGCTTGGTGACCCCGCGTCACCATGGAGGGAAAAACTCCAAAGATAGATGATTTTTGCGCAGCAGGGCGGTCTATCGGGAAGCTGAAACTCAACACACATGCTTCCTCAAAGTATGGCAACGTACAGAAATCTCCTTTTGGTAACCATAGGTCAAAACCCGTGATAAGTTGACAAACCTCGTCCGGCCTTCCATGGAGACGTGAGACTGGGGTAACGGGGAGAGAGATGTACTAGCCAACTAGTTCTTCAGGTCATTAATTGTCACTGGAACAGCCTCAGTTCGAACCAGATTAACGTCAAAATGGCCCCTTAATTCCATAGGTGTGGGAAGCAGCGGCAACCATCACATTAAGTAACGGCGATCGGGGCTCAACTGATGCTAGTCACTTACTGGAGCGCTACCAGGTAATTTCGGAGAAGTCAATTTCTGAAGGATTTCCTTCGAATGGACCATCCTGGATGCCCTGAGCCATCACAGCGGGTACCGAAGGCTTGAATGACTGACAGCACGGGTTGTCCTTTGGGTGAGGGGCCAAAGGACATGAAGAAGTTGTCTGTGCACGCCTCACTGTCGGCTCAGCAAGTGGAGCGAGTCTGATGGGATAGTTACAGCTGAGTCAGCTTTGGCTGTACAGAGAGTCAATCTGGCATCCGCTTTCAAGTTGGTTGCGAAGCAAGATTTTGCGTCATACTCGATTCTTACCATATCTGATTAGAACGTGAGCGTAGTTTCATCATAGCATGCCATGGTACCTGCTGCTCCATAACAACTTGTCGCTTCCTCTATCAATTTTGCCATGTCGTGGGTATCGTCGTCACTGTCATCCATCAAAGGTCCCGGTCAGCGGCTATTGGAGCGTAGCAAACAACACAGCGTCCTCACCATGCGCATCCTCGTTAATTCCTCCAAACGGGGTACTGGAACATATATCGATTAATGATTGTGTGCGGCGGTTTCATTTGGTGGGTCGGTGCCCAAATCGCGCTCCAAGTTTGCAAAGCGTGCCGATCCACGTACATATGCATCGACGAGGATGGCGGGGATATACTGTCTCGCACAACAGGCCTACTTCGTACCGCAATGCCAATGTCGAACGCTCGCCAATGTGCCTAGAACGTCTGGGTCGAGACTAGTCAATGTGTAGCACGGATAAGCGGTGTTACATACATTAGAATCAACTAGTAGTTAGCTGAGTGTTTGACCGCTCTGGCACCTTCACACCATCCTGTGCCTATCCTGCCGTCCGAATGCGGTGTACTTCCATGGTAACATCAGACGGGTTTATTTATTTTCATGTAGGCTGTCAAGGTCCGCATGTACAATGAGGTGTGCATATGAAAGAGCTTGCGGTCGCTCTTCCGACCCAAACGGCGTCTTGTCCCTTGGCATGTGACGCCATCGAGTACGATTCCCACGATGACTCGGATGAGACCATCGGGCGGCGAAGCGATTGGCTTGGACAGTTTAATTTACTGCCAAGCAACAGGGCTAAACGGGAAGATGGCACCTGTCTGATTGTAACGAGGGCAAGACCGCCGAATCCAGCATCCAGTGAAAAAGCAAGGACAGCACCAAACCGGTGTGCCGTTGGAGATGGAGTATGGTGGGTGGTCAAGTGTTAGGCTCTCCGTAATACTGAGACCCCTAGATCATCTCTCTGCAGAAAATGGTGATGAAGGTCGAGCGAGAGTTGTAGTAATCGCTGTACCACATCCAAGTGCCATGGAATAGACAATTTGTGCATCTTCTTCATCCCACCAAAACGTTCCCCATATGACTCATGTTTCCGAAGCCAAGAAGATAAGCAACGAGCCAGTTGGGCGGTCACTCGGAAGGTCCACGTTCTCAAAGCTGCGAACGCAGGATTGCCTGGCATTCCGATGCAGATGATCATATAAGGATTAAGTTGCTCAAGGATGTGTTAGAAAGCAGACTAGCGTCGCGCACCTTACACTCAGATTCCCGTTGAGGTCGCAGCACTGAGCGGCCAAACCCAAAGTTCGGGTAGAAAACATTGCTTTGTCAACGACGTACATACGATTCCTTAGGTGTGATAGTGAGGCTGCACGCGAGCATTTTTGAATAGGAAAATAAGGTCAACCAAGATTTCTCCGGAAACAGAACTGCCATTCGAACTTGAGAAGTTACGGAGCACGGAAGATGTTTTCTCGATACCACGCAAGTTCTGCAGAAAAAAGTTGATTACATCACTCACTCAAGGAAAAAAAATTAACCTCGAATAGAACCCTTGATGTCTTCCAATGCCCTACACGGAGGTCATCCGAGAATGCATTCTGAGGTATACTGAGACGTACCTGTGTCTTCCACTAAAAATATCTGATGGAGCTTCCCTTCCAGGATACCATCTACGACATAACTCCTGGAATATCATGTCAGGGTAATGAGACTTGAAAGGGAGCCAAGGCTAACCTTGATTGAAGACACGTCTGACTTTCCCATCAGACCGCGGCCGTGGGATCAAAGGAAAAAACCGCTTACCGACAATTCTTCAAGTGGACAGGGAATCAGGAAGAGGCGGATGGAGGCGGTTATGCTCACCTGTAGTGTAGCCAATCCACGACTTCGGGGAATTCTTCCACTAAGAACGACCGGTCCGCGTGAACTGAACTGCCCGCAAGCACGCCTGTCCGCTTTTCCGGTACCCATTTCTTGATGTACTCAAGAACTGCACTTGAAACGTCATCTTCACCATATGGCGACTCGAGGCATGCTTGCGTCAGCCCTGACTACGTAGTCCGTTTCAGCGATCTATGCGTATCTAGACAATAATTATGAGTGATGCTCACTTTTCCGTGTTGTTCTATACACCATTTATCCATACTTGGGGAAGTGAGTCGAAGTGAAACTGGACTGAAAATGAAACAGAGCGTACTTGTCTAGTATCGGCTTGTCCCTTTTGATCACAAATTCGATGCCGTCGTCCACCGAGTCCAGGTTACCGTTGGTAATAATCACCTGCGATGCACATAAAGTTCACATACGTATCCAGGATACACCTCGAAGGTGTGACAACACAACGTACCGCAATTTCGAGAATCTTATCGTGTTTCGGATTCAGTCCAGTCATTTCGCAATCTATCCAGACAAGTGGGCCAGCCTGGAAGTTCAATTGTCCTCCGTGATGGATATTCGCCTTGGCCATGATGTTCGACCTTTGTGTGTTCCCGATATTTCGAAGTGGTAGGTGAGTCAGTAGTCGCGCAATGTTCATGCGCAATTCTAATACGACGAGCTCAGCGTCCTGCAGCCCAACTTTGGCACCTAGGTTTCCCAGGACCATCACAAAAATTGCAGAAACATAACATGCCCAAACACGGTATATCGCCGCCGGCTGATCTAAGCAACACAAAATGACATCATATTTCTCTTCACCATGAGTGCGTCACCGCCCATTCGACATAGCCCCTAATGTATCTTACCGTTATTTGTTCGTGCTGTAAATTATTGCTGTCATGTTATTAGAATCTGAGAGAGGGCAGGAATTGCCTGATACTCAGCCGCTGCCTAAGATGGGCGGAAACGACTATATTCACCTGAGAGAGGGCAGGAATTGCCTGATACTATAGTACATTACTCTGTCTGTAAAGTGTAAATTTACTGCTATACCACTCAGCTAACCCCCTAGAGATAAAACTAGTAAGTAAAAGTAACTCACCTCAGCCGCTGCCTAAGATGGGCAGAAACGACTGAGGTGCTTGTGAGTGAGATACAGGATATATATATGCTATGGGTGAATGCACACTCGTATTATGTTACCTACAATAT
>JBBPRQ010000728.1:0-16214 GCA_038093095.1 Boletus insuetus | reverse complement strand
GTGGGATAACCAGGGACCACCAACATGTCGGGGGTCACGATGTGGGGTTTGGACTGCAACCCTCTAGGCAAGAGTTGGCCCATATCAACACAGTCAAACTAGGATTAAAAAAGGTAGCACGATGGGCTGTGCGCAATGAGGAAGGGACTTGGATAACGAAGGACCAAGCCAGAGGCAGAACCAACCATCCAACCATCAATGGCAAGACATCCCTCTTGGTGCAGAACCTCGCCAATACCGGAACCGACCGTGCGGCTAGGCTTAAGGCTTGTGGCTTAGGCAACCCGAGTCATGACCTGGGTAACATAGGACCAGGCAAGGACGTGGATAATGAAGGACCACACCAGGACATGAATAATGTAGGACCATGCCAGGATTTTTGAAAGGTGGAGAAGGGTCGATGTCATCCTCCACCTCTATATGAAACACCACTCATTCCATATCACCAGTATTTGTATCAGGGGCAGCTTTGCAATTAATCACAATTCCAGTCACTCTTTACCCCCCTGATCGTACTGTGTTCAAAATTGTCGACACTAAAGCCCTGATTGACTTAGGCACCACTGGATGCTTCATTGACTACACTTTGGTCGCAGTGTGTGGGATCCCCACTTCAAAACTAAAGACTCCCCTGTGGGCAAGCAATGTAGATGGTACGCCTAACCATAACGGCCTTATATGAAAGAAGACAACGATCTTGATGAGAATCGGAGAAACCACCCATCTCTGAGACTTCCTTGTTATTGACTGTGGCAAGGACAATGTGATCCTAGGGCTCCCTTGGCTCCGTGACAACAATCTGGAGATTGATTGGAGTACAGGAAAGGTGCGACTACCCAAGGTGGAACCGACCAACCTGGAGTCCCAAAGTGGCGAAGAAGATCATGCCGCCACTATAAACATATTCAATAGGAAATGCCAGGTAACAAAACTCCGACAGCAGCGAGCACAATGGTGGACATGTGCGGTTGACTCGGTACTCACTGCCCAAAAGAGGGAGGTTACGCTGAAGGTTCCTGAGGTGGACCCAACCACCCAGAAGGAGGAAGTTCCTGGACTCTTAGATTGTGAGGAGAATGATGATGAAGAAGAGCACCCCGGGCCCTCCATAAGGAAAACTACAATCTCGACTTCCCTGGCTCAGGAAGCAACAAGAAGCAAGGCTCAACTCCTGCGGGAGTTTGGAGATTTTAAGGATGTCTTCCAAAAGAAGGACGACAGTCCCCTTCTGCCATATCGGTCGTTCGATCATGGCATTGATCTAGATGACACTCTCAACCCATGAGTCACAAAGGCATATCCACTCAACCCTAAGGAGTGAGAGGCATGCCAAGAATTTATACAAGAACATCTAAAGGCTGGACGTATATGACCATTAAACTCTCCCCAGGCCTCTCCATTCTTCTTTGTCTCTAAGAAAGATGGTAACCTGAGACCATGCCAGGACTACCGATACCTTAATGAGAACACCATCAAGAATGCATACCCTCTCCTGCTCATTGAACATCTGATGGATAAGCTCAAAGGTTCTCACTATTTCATAAAGATGGATATTTGCTGGAGTTATAACAATGTCTGGATCAAGACTAAAGACACCTGGAAGGCGGCGTTCATCATGCCCTTCGGCCTCTTCAAGCCTCTCATTATGTTCTTCAGCCTTCGCAACAGTCCTGCGACTTTCCAGTCATTCATGGATTTTATTTTCAAGGATATGGTGGCGGAAGGATGGTTGATCATCTACATGGATGATATGTTGATCCACTCCATGGATCTCAAGGAACACCATGACAGGACAAGGCGAATATTGGAGCAGTTAAGAGAGAACTGGCTTGGCCTCAAACTAGAGAAATGCACATTCAATGCCCTGGAAGTAGAATTCCTCAGTATGGTCGTTTGTGAAGGGGTCATCAAGATGGACCCTACCAAGCTCTTGGCAATCGCAACCTGGAAACCCCCGAAGTCAGTTTGTGCAGTCCATTTGTTCATCGGATTCTGCAACTTCTACTGCAAGTTTATTCCCAACTTCTCCAACATCGTGTGACTGATCTTGGATTTGACAAGGAAAGGGCAGCCATGGTCCTGGATGCATGAGCAAAAGAAGGCTTTCGACCTCCTCCGAAAGGCCTTCACCTCCGAACTGGTACTAAGGATGCTGGATACCTTGAAACCATTTTATGTGATGACAGATGCCTCACTCACCATGAGTGGAGGTGTACTAATGCAGAAGGATGGCAATGGAGACCTGCATCCGAGCTGCTACATATCTAAGATGTTCTCACCAGCAGAACGCAACTACAATATCTATGATCAAGAACTTCTAGCGGTTATATGCACACTAGAAGAATGGTGGCACTATCTCACTGGAACTGACCAGCCTGTCACTGTGCTCACAGACCACAAGAATCTGTGCTACTTCAAGGACCCAAGGAAGCTCTCTAGGCAGCAAGCTAGATGGCTATTGACGCTGCAGGACTACGACCTCCTGTTTCAGAATACTCCGGGGATTAACATGGGCCCTGCGGATGTGCTCTCGCATAAGGATGATGTGGAAACAGCAAACGACAACACTGCCATCTCCTTATTGCCGGGGGAGCTTTTTATCAAACGACTCGACATCAACCTCAGGACTTCTATTGAGAAGTCATCCTCCTCTAACCCATTCGTCATCAATCAACTGTGTTTGCTTCATGAGGGTGCATCAGGCATTCCCCACTCCTCTATTCATGACTGGTGCTATGATGATGGGATTCTTTATTTCAAGGACCAGGCTTACATGCCCGAAGATCACCGACATGACCTCCTCCATGTCTTACATGACTCGCCCACGGGTGGTCATGGCAGGTATTACCGAACAGTTAATCTCGTCCAACATGACTATTGGTGGCCTGGCCTCACTGCATTCGTGCGCCACTTCGTACAGGGCTGTGTGACTTGCCAGGCCAACAAAGTCAATACTCATCCTACCGTTCTCCTGTTGACACCACTCCCTGTCACCTCCTCCCAACCCTTCCAATGTCTCTCTGTCAACCTCATTATGGACTTGCCGCCATCGCATGGATATGATTCAGTCATGGTCGTGGTCGACCATGGTCTTACTAAGGGGGTGATTTTCACTCCATGTCACAAGAGCACGGACGCCGAGGGCATTGTGCAACTCTTTGTTGAAAAAGTCTTCCCACGGTTTGGACTCCATGACAAGATTATCTCGGACTGCGGTCCACAATTTGCCTCAGCCTTCACTCAAGAACTGGCCAGGCTTCTTGACTACAATCCGCTCCTTTCCTCCGCTTACCATCTGCAAACCAATGGAGAAGCGGAACAGGTCAACCAGGAACTCAAGACTTATCTTCAGATCTTTTGCCAAGGTGATGCCTCCCGTTGGTCGGATCTTCTTCCAATGACGGAGTACTGTCACAACTCCTCTGTCCATTCCGTAACGGGGAAGACTCCTTTTAGCCTAATGATGGGGTATGAGCTGCGCACCTACCCACGGATCGGAACTATGTTCCTTCCCGCCCTTGAGAAATGACTTGGGGATCTTGATGAAACCTGACTAGAAGCCACCGCTGCACACAAGAAAGCGCAACAATACATGAGGGAATGCATAACCTCAAAATTTAAACCCTAGAAAGTTGGAGATAAGGTGTGGCTCGAGGGCCGCAACCTGAGACTCCGCTACCCCTCTAAGAAACTCGCTCCTCGATGGGAAGGACCGTTTGAGATCACTAAAGTCATATCGCCAGTATCTTATAAACTCTGGTTCCCACGAACATGGAAAATTCACAACGCCTTCCATGCCTCCCTTCTCACCCCATATAGAACTACTGCAGAACACAGGGATGACTTCATCCTGCTTCTGCCAGATGTTATAGATGGAGAAGAGAAATTTGAAATTGATCATATCCTAGCCCATTGGGGCTCCGCTCAATGCCGCCACTACCTTGTTTCGTGGAAAGGATACCCATTCTCTGAAAATACCTGGGAACCTGAGTCCAACTTGGGACATGCCGCTGACCTCCTTGAGGAATATAAGGTGAGGGATCCCCTCACTTTTCCTTCATAACCACTGCATACCACTCCCATCGTTCTAAGTGTTGAGCCCTAGCTCTGCTACATGTCGTCTATTGTGTCCTCCTATGTCCACATTATCCCAGCCAACATCCCCATCCGCATCCACCAACTCCCAACCCGCTCTCATCGGATCTTGTACTGCGCTGTCATCGAGAACACCGCTGCTTTCATCGCTTTACCCTCCATTCCCACTTACCGGGATGTCAATACTCAGATCCTTGGTCGGCATATTCCATACCTATGCCACCTCCCATACTCTCCACACCCAGCTATTTCCAGATGGGACCCTGCCTATCTATGCCGCTGCCATGGAACAATCCATCTACAAGTCTCGAGATGCAATTCTTGACGCACTCCATGACCATGAATTCGACGATGTCTTTCAGGGACTCCCCAGACCCCTCTTCGCTCACATACTTCAACCAATACTTAACACACTCCCCTCCAACTGTTACGGTCTACTAGGGGGGTACTCTTTTTCCGCCTTCACTAACTTATGCTATCGTTCTCCTTTACTTGTTTCTCTTTAGACTCTGTCTCGCACTCTATGGAGTTGTATTCGTACTGGAGTCGTCCTCCAGATAGTTTCTCCTTTTTTGTCTATTGTTTATGTACTCACATGGCACTCTGCCTCCGCTCTATATTTAGCCTCTTCCTTCTGTTCCGCTTCCATATGGGATTCCTTCAGACTTCCGCCCACACGGTGTTCCTCTTTTAGATCACACTGCCACATCCCGCAGTTCCGCATTATCGGAATGGACTATATGGAGCACGGCTGTCCTTCAGACTCCCGCCTCCTTTTTCCTTTTATATCACTTACCTTACTCGCACAGACTCCCGCCTCCTTTTTCCTTTTATATCACTTACCTTACTCGCACAGACCAGGGGCCTACTGTATATATACTCTGTACTTTTATCATGTATTTCCCTAAGCTAGAACTATGCAATATCAGCATAGTTCTAGTGATATTTCCTGAGAGCTCCAGTGGCTAGCACCTGGATATCGGAGACCCGTCGAGCCCACCTCGAGTCTCAGTTTGTCTTCTGAGATAGACTGTGGTAGACATCGCCTAGCAGGCTCCTCTACTCATTACCTCACCCTCCACTCATTAAACTCATTCAGACCAAGGTAACTTCACACTCCGCTCATCACTAACTGCGCTGCGCGTTACACCAACCTACGATGATACTACTTTAACAACGACGAGAATCACCCATGGGATCAGGACACTTGGGCCTGGGATGAGGTTGATGGATCTAGGAGAAGGGAGGATGGAGGTAGTGACACAGGGTCCACCTCAACCGATCGAACCCCCTCCTGCACCCCTGTTCCTGTGCCACCTCCACCAACCCCAGCCTCTTGCACTCCTACCGCAGGACCAACTGATGGAGGCAATGGAGGAGTTAGCGGTGATACTCGCCCCTGAAATCTTTCTGAACTCTCTGCGTCCTCCGACAAGGTTCGAAACTTCCTCACCACAATCCCCCTTCTCAGAGCCACTACTCCACCACCCGAGAACATCCCATCTCACCATCCCCCACAGCAAGTTATCGTAAACTCAAGCAGGGTAAGACAACACTTTAGTTCAGACTCCCATCTTCTGCCACATGAGCTGTGGAAAGCTCTACTAAAAGACTGCACAACTGCTCGCACGCAGACACACCCTATCCCACCTCCGGTAGATATAACAAGGATGCTGCGGCATTGCCCTCACCGATGCCTGGTTCCTCCCAAAACCCAATAGACATCGACTCCATCATCCTCCCTCCTCCTTGTCCCCTTGCTTGTTGCTTCACTTGTCGGGAATTCAGTCATCTCCGTTCCAATTGTCCATGCTACCAGTGTCCCTTTTGCTTCACCATGGCACCAGGGCATATTCAAACCTTTTGCCCACGTCGTCATTGCCCCATCTGTGGGGAACTTGGACATTGTGAGGAGAATTGTGTTGTTTGTTGCAACCCCCAGAATGACTACAACCCCACTGACTATGAGGTGAACAAGGGGGGCTGTGACTAAAGGGGTGGTCTCGCAGGTGCTTCGACCGTAAATGGGGGGTAATTGTTATGCTTGGTCTGGGTAGAAATGAGCGTAGCCTTTGAATGTTCAAGGGACAAGAGCATCGAGTCAAAAGTACGATGAGGACTTATAGAATGGAGGGTCGAAGGTCAAGGGTACCTTGTGGGGCATCCACACAAGGGTCAAGGGGACTGGGCTGAGACCAGTAGTTCAAGGGTTCAAGGGAGCTGGGCTGAAACCAGCGGAGGGCGAGGCAAGAGTAGATAGATTGTACACGGTATAAGAAGACAAAGGAGCTCAAGCGTGGGGAAACGCTAGAGCAGTATCTACGACTTATATATGTTGGATATACAAGCGTTAAGGGCAAGCATAGAAAAGGATAGAAACAGGTGGAAGAGATGATGACTAAGTAAGTGGAGACCGTCGGGATGCCGGCGGGAAGAACACGTGAGAGGAATGTGTCATCATAGAAGAAAGAAAAGATAAGTCCACGGAGAGTAAACGAGACGCGTCGTTGATACAAGACTAGAAGGAAAAGAGAGAATCGTAACAGTAATGTTATGGTCTACTAGGGGGGTACACTTTTTCCATCTCCATTACCCTTACACTCTGTTTTTTTTTACTTGTTTCTCTCTAGACTCTGTCTTACACTCTACGGAGTTGTATTCGTACTGGAGTTGTCCTCCAGATAGTTTCTCCTTTTATGACTATTGTTTACATACTCACACGGCACCCCACCTCTGCTCTATATTTAGCTTCTTTCTTCTGTTCCACTTCCATATGGGATTCCTTCGGACTTCCACCTGTATGGTGTTCCTCTTTTAGATCACACTGCCACATCCCACAGTTCTGCATTATCGGGATGGACTATAAGGAGCATGGTCATCCTTCGGACTCCCACCTCCTATTTTCCTTTTATATTACTTACCTTACTCGTACGGACCAGGGGCCTACCATATATAAACTCTGTACTTCTAGCTTGTATTTCCCTCAGCTAGTTCTACGCAATATCAGCATAGTTCTAGTGATACTTTCCGAGAGTGGCTAGCACCTGGATATTGGAGACCCGTCAAGCCCACCTTGAGTCTCAGTTTGTCTTCTGAGATAGACTGTGGTAGACATCGCCTAGCAGGCTCCTCTACTCGTTACCTCGCCCTCCACTCATTGAACTCATTCAGACCAAGGTAACTTCACGCTCCGCTCATCACTAACTGCGCTGCGCGTTACACATACAGGCGTCAGTAAGTAAGGTACTCATTGAGATGAGTTTTACTTTGCATGATGGCATGTAATAACCGGCGATGACTGCACAAGTCTACCTTGAAAGCGAATAATTGCTGTTTCTTTGCCTTTAATCAGTGCATGACCATTAGCCATCTGTGAGTAGGTAGGTTGCGTGAATGCAGAATACTCTATAAGATTGTTTAGATCATTGGTGTAGTGGGATGAAGCTCCTGAATCAAGGAGCCACATATCATGAGGAAGGTGGTCATCATGTTCTCTTTCCTTTCCTTTACTCTTAGTTGTTTGCTTATTGCAGCAGTTACACATGGAGAAGGGAGGAGCAGTAATAGCATTGTCACTATCTACTACAGGCATGTGTAAACTATATACAATCTGAGGCGAAAATATCCACACGTCAGTGCCTGCTAGAGATGGAAAAGGAAGAGAGGGACTTGCCACTGGGCACTGTCATTGAAGAACTGTCCAATGTAATCGTCCACCTCCATCTCCTCACCAAGGCTGATGGTATTGTCATCCTCTGAATCAGAGAAAATTTTGATGATTCTTGGAGTCTCCATGTGCACTATGAGAGAGGGCATGGAGGGGCTGGTGTGGTTGGAGGGGATGGTTCTTGTGCCAAAGGCACCATCCTCATTGAATGTGAAATGCTGCTGCACATGGGTGTGGCGGCAGCAGTTGGCGATGGGCTCAAGGTTGTGAACAACCTGAGTGGTGGGGATTTCCCCAATGTGACAAGCGAGGGAGATGGCTTCTTGGGCCTGCGGGAAGGTGGGGGGACCATAGTGGGCAGCGCCAATGGAATGTGCCAGAGAATGGGGATTCTGAGTGGGCTCAGAGAAGGTGGTGGAGGCTGGGCTGAGTACTGCAGGCTCCTGGAGGAGGTTCACAAAAGCGAACAAGGCAGAGGATGATTTGGCGGCAGTGGCCACACAATCCTTGCGCTTCTTCTCTCCTTCTTCAGAGCGCTTGCCCTGGCATCATTTCTTCCCCTTGTCCTTCTTGTCCTCATCCTTCTCTTTTTTGTCAGAGGACTCCTGCTACTTCTTGAATTGGGGGTTGCCTTGTTGGCAATGGACGTTGGATACCTTGTTTGCCTGCACACAAGGTGGCGGGCAGCAAGTGAGGTAGTGCTGCCAAGCAGTGACAAGAACATTCTCCAATTTGACCATGGTCAAGATTTTGGTCTTGGTGGGGTTGGCATCGATGGCAGCATTGAGCTGCTGGTGGAGGGTCTTCACATACTTGGGGAGCTTCGCAACAGTGATGAGTGCCTTGAGGTTGTCAGGGACCTTGTGCTGGAGCTGTTCCAGCTGTGCGAAGCTGGCATTCAGCTTGGAGAAAGTAGGGCTGGGATGGTTGTTGTCGGAGAAGGTGATCCCAAGCATGATCTTCCATTCCATATAGGCAGAAGGGAGGAAGGTGGTTTCATACTTCTTTTTGATGGCATCCCAAAGTTCTTTGGCAGTGTCGTGGGTGGTGAAGTTGCCAGTGATGGAAGGTTCAATACAAAGACAAATAGAGCTGAGGGCTCGGTCATCATTTTTGTCCCAGTTGTCCTGGGCTTCTTCCTCCACCGTGGTAAGGGTGGTACCAGCCATGGTGGAGTGTGCTTTGTTCATCATCTTATTCCAAATGCTGATGGCACAAAGGTATGCTTCCATGTCCTGGGCCTAGCATTTGTAGTTAACACTGTTGAGCTTGGCAATGGTGGTAAGAGTAGATGACATGTTGGTAGGTTCTTGGAAGGATGACATGTCAGTTTTAACCAATGAAGGGAGCGAGAAAAAGAAACATTCACATCACTGAACAGTCAGAGCTTCCAGGATGTAGGGTCATAGTGACCCCCTACATCCAGAGTCTGATGGCTGTTACTCTCGAGCATTGCCGCATTAGAGAGTGTCCGGCATTTCCACTCAGGACGGTCTGTGTCCAAGGGTTTCACCCATGAGCACACGACAAGCAGTAAACTGCATTGTCAGAGCTGTGGTGCTCATAACCTGTTGCAATAGCTTGTAGCTGGCATTGCCGCACAGACTATCTAGAAATCTACTCTAGGGATACTTACCTTGGAGGCTGGGGAGTTCTCAGAGATGATAGCAGTTACTAGTCAAAAAAGATGTATTATATTCAGACTCAGCAGAGTCTTATATACACTTTGTAATGCTTACTTAATATAAGGTCATGTGACTGTAAGTATGCATCCTTTCAACACCCTCTACCCACTCTGCCTGAGTCTCCTCCTGCCCCTCATCCAGACCCTGACAAACATGGCTCTATGACTGCCAGCCCGCCCGTCTGTGAGGTGGTCACTGGCATAGAGCAAGAATTGGACTCTCTCCCTTTGGGGCACTTCCTCTCCTCCCACCCAGTGCAGCGAGCCACTATCTATTGGAGGAACTCCAGGAACTCCAACCTTGCGCTCCTGCCCAACACTGTTATTCAGTGTGTTGAGGAGCTTCCACTGATAGCTGGTTTGATTTCAGTCATAGCAGTCAGTCCCCTGGGATCTGTTTGGTATGTAGCTTTACACAGCTTCAGTTTGTTGCTTCTACTGGTAGCTTCTGGTCCTCCCCCTCCCTGCATGCTTGATACTCTGACTTAGCAGTACCCTCATCACTTTAGCCTCCATGCTCTTGTCCACGCACCTGCTCACCCACTTCAGGATTCAAGCCAATAACTATGTATCCACCAATATGCCCTACTTTACGCATTTCTTCCATATGTTGGTGCCTGTAGTGACTGTACTGTCCGGCAAGGAGTGCTGCCCCACAGACAATAAACATAGTTTAAAATAATAATAAATACTAGTTGTAACGTGCAGTGCAGTTAGTGACAAGCGGAGCGTGAAGTTACCTTGATCTGAACGAGTTCAATGAGTGGAGGATGAGATAATGAGTAAAGGAGCCTGCTAGGCGATGTCTACCACAGTCTATCTCAGAAGATGAACTGAGACTCGAGGTGGGCTCGATGGGTCTCCAATATCCAGGTGCTAGCCACTGGAGCTCTCAGAAAGTATCACTAGAACTATGCTAATATTGTGTAGAACTAGCTTAGGGAAATACATGATAAAAGTACAGAGTTTATATATGGTAGGCCCCTGGTCCATACGAGTAAGGTAAGTGATATATAAAAGGAAAAAGGAGGTGGGAGTCTAAAGGATGACCATACTCCATATAGTCCATCCCGATAATGTGGAACTGCGGGAAGTGGCAGTGTAATCTAAAAGAGGAGTGCCATGCAGGCAGAAGTCTGAAGGAATCCCGTATGGAAGCGGAATGAAAGGAAGGGGCTAAATATAGAGCAGAGGCGGGGTGCCATGTGAGTACATAAGCGAAGGACATAACAGGAGAAACTATCTGGAGGACGACTCTAGTATGAATACAACTCCGTAGAGTATGAGATAGAGTCTAAAGAGAAACAAGTAAAGCAGCATAGCTGCCCAAGCATAATAAAGGCAGAAAAAGAGTACCCCCCTAGTAGACCATAACATTACCCCCCATTTATGGTCGAAGCACCTGCGAGACCACCAATTTAGTTGCAGTCCCCCTCATTTACCTCGTAGTCAGTGGAATCATAGTCGTCTTGGGGGTTATGACAGACAACACAATTCTCCTTGCAATGTCCAAGTTCCTCACAGATGGGGCAGCAACAGTGAGGGCAGAAGGTTTGGATATGCCCTGGTGCTGTAGTGAGGCAGAATGGACACTGGTAGCGAGGGCAATCAGGGTGGAGGTGCCCAAACTCCTGACAGGTGAAGCAATGAGTGAGGGTGCAGTGAGGAGGAAGAATGATGGTATTGACGTATATTGGGTTTTGGGAGGAACCAGGCGTCAGTGAGGGCAATGCTGCAGCATCCTTGTTATATCTACCAGAGGTGGGATAGGGTGTGTCTGCGCGCAAGCATTTGTGCAGTCCTTTAGAAGAGCCTCCCACAGCTTGTGCGGCAGAAGACAGGAGTCTGAACCAAAGCATTGCCTTAGTTTGTTTGAATTTATGAGAACTTGCTCCGGGGGATGGTGAGACGGGGTGTTCTCTGGCAGGGAAAACGAAGTTGTTGGGTGGTGGGGTGGTGGCTCCAAGAAGAGGGATAGTGGCAAGGAAGTTTCAAACCTCGTCAGAGGACACAGGGAGCTCTGAAAGACTTTGGGGGTGATTATCGCCACTAACTCCTCCATTGTCGCCATCAGTCGGTCCTGCGGTAGGAGTGCGAGAGGCTGGGGTTGGTGGAGGTGGCACGGGGATGGGGGTGCAAGAGGCAGTTCAATCGGTTCAGGTGGACCCTGTGTCACTATCTCCATCCTCCCTTCTCCTAGATCTGTCAACCTCAACCCAGGCCCAAGTGTCCTGATCCCATGGGTGATTCTTGTTGTTGTCGAAATAGTATCATCGTAGGTTGGAGGGGAGTGTGTTAAGTATTGGTCGAAGAATATGTGCGAAGAGGGGTTGAGGGAGTCCACGAAAGATGTCGTCAAATCCATGGTCGTGGAGTGCGTCGAGAATCACGTCTTGAGACTTGTGGATGGACTGTTCCATGGCAGCGGCATAGACAGGCAGGGTCCCATCTGGAAATAGCTGGGCGTGGAGTGTACGGGAGGCAGCTTAGGTATGGAATATGCTGACCAAGGATCTGAGTATTGGAACATCCTGGTAAGTGGGAATGGAGGGTAAAGCGATGGAAGCGGCGGCGTTCTCGATGATGGCGCAGTACAAGATTCGACGAGAGCGGGTTGGGAGTTGGTGGATGCGGACGGGGATGTCAGCCAGGATAATGTGGACATAGAAGGACGCAATAGATGACATATGGTGGAGCTAGGGCTCAACACTAGAAACGACAAGAGTGGTATGTGGTGGTTATGGAGGAAAAGCAAGGGGATCCCTCACCTGATATTCCTCAAGAAGTTCTGCAGCATGTCCTAAGTTGGACTCGGGTTCCCAGGTATTTTTGGAGGATGGGTATCCTTTCCATAAAACAAGGTAGTGGCAGCGTCAAGCAGAGCCCCGATGGGCTAGGATCTGATCAATTTCAAATTCCTCTTCTCCATCTATAATGTCCGGCGGAAGCGGGATGAAGTTATCCCTGTGTTCCATGGTAGTTCTATATGGGGAGAGAAGGGAGGCATGGAAGGCATTGTGAATTTTCCATGTTCATGGGAGCCAGAGTTTGTAAGATACTGGTGATATGACTTGAGTAATCTCGAATGGTCCTTCCCGTCGAGGAGCGAGCTTCTTAGAGGGGTAGCGGAGTCTCAGGTTGTGCCCCTCAAGCCACACCTTATCTCCGACTTTCCATGGTTTGAATTTTGAGGTTACGTGTTCCCTCATGTATCATTGCGCTTTCTCATGTGCAGCAGTGGCTTCTAGTCAAGCTTCATCAAGATCCCCGAGTTGTTTCTCGAGGGCGGGAAGAAATGTAGTTCCGATCCGTGGGTAGGCGCATGGCTTGTACCCCATCATTAGGCTAAAAGGGGTCTTTCCTGTCATGGAATGGACAGAGGAATTGTGACAGTACTCTGCCATTGGAAGGAGATCTGACCAACAGGAGGCATCACCTTGGCAAAAGATCTGAAGATAAGTCTTGAGTTCCTGGTTGACCTGTTCTGTTTCTCCGTCGGTTTGCGGATGGTATGCGGAGGAAAGGAGCGGATCATAATCAAGAAGCCTGGCCAGTTCTCAAGTGAAGGCCAAGGCGAATTGCAATCTGCAGTTCGAGATAATCTTATCATGGAGTCCAAACCGTGGGAAGACTTTTTCGAAAAAGAGTTGTGTGACGCCCTTGGTGTCCGCGCTTTTGTGACATGGAGTGAAAATCACCCCCTTAGTAAGGCCATGGTCGACCACGACCATGACAGAATCATATGCATGCAACGGCAGCAAGTCCGTGATAAGGTTGACAGAGAGACATTGGAAGGGTCGGGAGGAGGCGACGGGGAGTGGTGTCAATGGGGGAACGGTAGGATGAGTATTGACCTTGTTGGCTTGGCAGGTCACATAGCCCTGTACGAAGCGGCGCATGAATGCAGTGAGGCCAGACCATCAATAGTCACATTGGACAAGGTTAACCGTTCAGTAATACCTGCCATGACCGCCCGCAGGTGAGTCATGTATGACATGAAGGAGGTCGTGTCGGTGATCTTTGGGCACGTAAGCCCGGTCCTTGAAATAAAGAATCCCATTGTCATAGCGCCAGTCATGAATGGAGGAGTGGGGAATGCCTGATGCACCCTCATGAAGCAAATGCAATTGGTTGATGATGAATGGATTGGAGGAGGATGACTTCTCGATAGAAGTTCTAAGGTCAATGTCAAGTCATTTAATAAAAAGCTCCCCTGGCAGTAAGGAGATGGCAGCATTGTTGTTTGCTGTTTCCATGTTGTCCTTACGCAAGAGCACATCCACAGGGCCCATGTTAATCTCCGGAGTATGCTGAAACAGGAGGTCATAGTCCTGCAGCATCAATAGCCATCTAGCTTGCCACCTAGATAGCTTCCTTGGGTCCTTGAAATAGCACAGATTCTTGTGGTCTGTGAGCACAGTGATGGACCAGTCGGTTCCAGTAAGGTAGTGCTGCCATTCTTCTAGTGCGTGTATAACCGCTAGAAGTTCTCTATCATAGATGTCATAGTTACGTTCTGCTGGTGAGAATGTCTTAGAAACATAGCAGCTTGGATGCAGGTCTCCATTGCCATCCTTCTGCATTAATACGCCCCCACTTGCGATGAGTAAGGCGTTTGTCATCACGTAAAATGGTTTCGAGGTATCCGGCATCCTTAGTACTGGTTTAGTGGTGAAGGCCCTTCGGAGGAGGTCGAAGGCCTTCTGTTGCTCGTGCATCCAGGACCACGGCTGCTCTTTCTTTGTCAAATCCAAGATCGGTCGCATGATGTCAGAGAAGTTGGGAATAAACTTGTGGTAGAAGTTGCAGAATCTGATGAATGAACGGACTGCATGAACCGACTTTGGGGGTTCCCATGTTGTGATCGCCGAGAGCTTGGTTGGGTTCATCTTGATGACCCCTTCACAAACAACCATACTGAGGAATTCTACTTCCAGGGCATTGAATGTGCACTTTTCCAGTTTGAGGCTGAGCCGGTTCTCTCTTAACCACTCCAATACTTGCCTTGTTCTGTCATGGTGTTCCTTGAGATCCATGGAGTGGATCAACATATCATCCATGTAGATGATCAACCATCCTTCTGCCACCATATCCTTGAAAATGAAGTCCATGAACGACTGGAAAGTCGCCGGACTGTTGCAAAGGCCAAAGAACATTACGAGAGGCTCAAAGAGGCTGAAGGGCATGATGAACGCCGCCTTCCAGGCATCTTTAGTCTTGATCTGGATGTTGTTATATCCCCAGCAAATGTCCATCTTCATGAAATAATGAGAACCTTTGAGCTTATCCATCAAGTCTTCAATGAGTGGGAGAGGGTATGTGTTCTTGATGGTATGCTCATTAAGGTAACGGTAGTCCTGGCATGGTCTCAGGCTACCATCTTTCTTAGAAATGAAGAAGAATGAAGAGGCCTGGGGAGAATTTGATGGACGTATACATCCGGCCTTTAGATGTTCTTGAATAAATTCTTGGCATGCCTCCCGCTCTTTAGGGTTGAGTGGGTATGCCTTTGCGACTTGTGGATTGAAAGTGTCACCTAGATCAATGCCATGATCGAACGACCAATATGGCAGAAGGGGACCGTTGTCCTTCTTTTGGAAGATGTCCTTAAAATCTCCAAACTCCTGCGGGAGTTGAGCCTTGCTTCTCATTGCTTCCTGAGCCAGGGAAGTTGAGATCGTAGTTTTCTTTATGGGGGGCCTGGGGTGCTCTTCTTCATCATTATCCTTCTCACAATCTAAGAGTCCAGGAATCTCCTCCTCCTGGGTGGTTAGTTCCACCTCAGGAACCTTCAGCGTAACCTCCCCCTTTCAGGCAGTGAGTACCGAGTCAACCACACATGTCCACCATCGCGCTCGCCATTGTTGAAGTTTTGTTACCTGGCATTTCCTATTGAATATGTTTATAGTGGCGGCATGATCTCTTTTGCCACTTTAAACTTCCAGGTCGGTTAGTTCTGCCTTGGCTAGTCGTACCTTTCCTGTACTCCAGTCTATCTCTGGGTTGTTGTCGCGGAGCCATGGGAGCCCTACCATTATGTCATCCTTGCCACAGTCAATAACAAGGAAGTCTCGGAGATGGTTGGTTTCTCCGACTCTCATCAAGATTGTTGCCTTTTTTTGTATAAGGCCATTATGGTTAGGCATACCATCTACATTGCTCGCCTGCAGGGGAGTCTTTAGTTTTGAAGTGGGGATCCCACACAATGCGACCAAAGCATAGTTGATGAAGCATCCAGTGGCACCTGAGTCAATCAGGGCTTTAGTGTCAACGATTTTGAATGCATTATGATCAGGGGGGTAAAGAGTGACTGGAATTGTGATTGATTGCAAAGCTGCCCCTGATACAGATACTGGTGATATGGAATGAGTGGTGTTTCATATAGAGGTGGAGGACAACATCAACCCTTCTCCACCTTTCAAAAATCCTGGTGTGGTCCTTTGTTATCCATGTCCTTGCCTGGTCCTATGTTACCCAGGTCATGACTCGGGTTGCCTAAGCCGCGAGCCTTAAGCCTAGCCGCACGGTCGGTTCCGGTATTGGCGAGCTTCTGCACCAAGAGAGACATCTTGCCATTGATGGTTGGATGGTTGGTTCTGCCTCTGGCTTGGTCCTTCATTATCCAAGTCCCTTCCTCATTGTGCACAGCCCATCGTGCTACCTTTTTTAATCCTAGTTTGACTGTGTTGATATGGGCCGACTCTTGCCTAGAGGGTTGCAGTCCAAACCCCATGTCATGACCCCCGACGTGTTGGTGGTCCCTGGTTA
>JBBPRQ010000727.1:0-16298 GCA_038093095.1 Boletus insuetus | reverse complement strand
AGTGTTGTCGGTGGACGCTCTCGGGTTCCTTCCGTACCTTCGACCGCGATTCACCCATCCGGTTCCGGATTGACCCAGCCACAGGGGCAGGCACAGGGGAGCACAAAAGTTGTATGCAACTCGTAACTTAGATAGGGTTACAGGATAGGTAAAAAAAAACCCCCCGGTTTCCCCAGAATCTCCCACCGTTCCGAGTTCTTTCCGGTGCTTCCAGTGCTTTCCGGACCTGGTGCATGCTATGCGAATACAAAGGGGATGGTCAGACGTGGGCGAAAACTGTAAGGCCAACGTGGTTTCTCTCGAAAGTGGTTGCCATTGGAAAGTTGCTTGATGGCAAATGAGAAATGTTTGACAGCAATATGAAGGCTTATCTTTCATTGATGCGATCTGTATCAGTCGTTGCTTAGGAAATGACAAGCTGCCGTAGAGGTGAATAAACCTAAACGCAAGAACTGCGGGAAGTGATGGCATTGCTTGCGACACAACAGCGAACAATTTACAAAGGTTGCATTTCCCCATAATGGCACAAATCTGTGGCGGAGGGTCGCAACTGTGAAGACCATTAGGGCACGGGCATGTAGAACCTACAGCAAACTTACCCATTCAAGGACAAGCGCGAGATGTTCAGAAATACGGATAGTTCCGGTCACATTCAAAAGAAGCTCTTTGCTAAGCTGTAGTGGGGCTGATTGGTAGAAAACCCATCGCTGTTCCTCCTTTCCATCCTTATCCGATGTCACGATTGATTTCAAAATGAAGAAAAGCCATGTTGTGCCGTTGGAAAGACAAAAGTGAAGGTTCTTTTGCCTAAAAAAAGGTGAGTGAAGCTGAGATGGGAAGGTATTCGTACTGACTTGTTTTTGACTGCCAATGCAATCGCTTGACCAACAGCTTCAGGTATGTGTGCGGCAAGGCCAACTCCATTCGTTGGCTGACGTTTCGCCTCAATAAGGAAAAGGTGGCCTTCTGAGAGTGCAAAGACGTCACGCTCGCGGTAACCACCACCGACACTGAGCAGTAGATCTGGAAGAAGATAGAGATGAAGTTTTGATAAGTCTAATGGGTAGCTCACCTTTGTTCTGCATTTCATTCTTGTACCGTATGACGGCGTAGTCGACGTTTCCCGTTAACGCTACCTCATACCCTTCGTGTGCTAATACAACAACTTCGTCGATCCTCATTTCGGGGAAGATTGCGAATTCCCAACCAGAATCTACTGTGCAAGCGATTCTCCCAGTAGTCATGAGCACGGCGTCGAGAATCATGCGTGACCCGGGCTCGTACTGTATATGACAGTTAGGTTAGGATCGCAGGCAGAACGGTCGGTCTTACATCCATATTCACCCGGTCATATATCTCCAGGAGTTGGTCCTTTAGCTTCTGGGAATGCTCGACAGAATCCACCTTCTGTCCCAGCTTTCTGAGTTCCGATGGCTTAAATGACAGAATTCCTCTGAGTATGCCAAGGCGTTTCAAGTTTTCATCTTTCAAGGTGGAGAAGCTCATCTTCTGGAAGATGTAAAACGAGTATATTCAGAATAGGTCGAGGAAATGGACTGCGTACTGGTAGCTTGGCGTTACTAAGAAGTTGTTCCAATTTGCCGACATGTTCCATGATCGACGACATTTCGTTTTCTGTCTCTTTAATTCCATCCAACTCTTCCTTGAGAGCTTTTTTGAGCTGCTGCATAGCCTGCTTCATTTTTGAAACATCCACCGAGGTATCTTCCAGACTACGCTTACGTTTATGCGTAGAGGGTGCCATGGTTGGGGAAGAAATTTTCAATTGTGGGAAAATCATGTTCAATGCCAGGTATCGGGTGACCTAATCTGCTCAGCTAAAGATCCATCGCCGTTGCACCGTCGGACCTTCTACCCCTCCCTTCTGGGTCCAGAATGCGTAAGCCTTCACCTGCTTCCGTTGCACTGCAGGAAGCCCTGCCTGCATTTGCGGCTCACGACTCCTACAGGGAGTCCCATGGTTTCTGGACAAAACCCCCCTGCGCTTCCACCAACTGATTCCTTTCAGCTCCTAAGCCTACCACGCGGGGCTTCATTCGGGTCGAACAGAATCAGCGGCAGAATGGACAGCTAAGATATCGGAACTACTTTTTGTAAATACATCAGGGTCGCCATCGCACCTTTTTAAACACGGGTAAATGGCCATGCAACGAGCGAAGACGACTCACAATGCGAGAGGTTAGCTGAAGACCAGACGGATCAGCACGGGTACAGGGATAATACTGGAGGTATCCAAGCTGATGATATGCAGGTTTGAGCTCTATGGTTCCGATTGTTCCGAGTTCGGTCCATGGAACTGAACCGCGAAATATCTGAAGTATTGGAAGCGCCCTTCCTAGATAATATACTCTCAGAACCAAGAGTCTTGGTTCTAGAGCGCTTCAGGCGCTTCCGCCGTAGACCGCGTGTGACAGTAACTTATCAGACCCTTGTAAACAAGGTAGGCTTCGCCTTATTTGTGGCATCGTAGGTGGCCTCAACACTCGACAGTTTGCAAAATAGCTCACTTTATCCCAGAACTTTTGGGTGAAGGATCATCGTCAGATCTATTTGATCGGCAATCCATTCGTTTGGTGGTTAAGCACTGGATCAGTCATCGCTTATGTCCTCGTTCACGGATTCCTTACCTTACGTGCAAAGCGAGGGTACAGAGATTTCGAAAACAGTAAGCACTGACTAGCCTGTCATTGACGTTGACTCGACTTTCTAGTTACTGGTCTCTACTCGCTCGCGCGGATGTCTTTCTTTCTGCCGGCCATTTCAGTGATGCCGCCAAGATGTACACGGAAGCCATTTCCCTGTCTCCAGGCGATTACCTTCTCTTCTACAAACGTGCCACCGCCTATTTCTTGCTCAGCAGACATTCCAGTGCATTGGACAATTTCACCAAAGTCCTCCAGCTAACTTCTGGCGAGCTTGAGAGAGCAATCATGATGATGGCGAAGATATATACCAAGGACGGAGACTTTGCTCAAGCCAAGAGCACTCTTGACATTTACGCATCGAAAGCTCCCAGCAGTCCTGCCGCGGACGAACTCATGGCGGACATTCAAGAAGCTCAAACAGCCGTGAAGAAGGCGAGTAATGCCAAGCGCGCTCAACTCTGGACAGTCTGCTCGGAAGCGGCAATGCAGGCTCTCAGAGTAGCCAGTCACAACACCGAGATCCGTTGAATTCGTGCGGAATGCAGCCTTGCAGGAGGCGACCCACAAGGTGCCATCGTCGATTTGAGGCTAGTGCTGTTTACCCATGCTTTGTTACGATGCTGATTGCGTGCCCACAGCCGACTTTCGCATCTCACACAGCCAAGTACTGCCTTCCTCATGCGACTGGCGTATTTCCTCCTCCCACCATTCCAATCCACTTCCTCACATACCTCTCATCTCACTCCTCTCAAGCAATGTCTACATCTAGATCCCGACTCACCTTCTTGTAAACTTGCTTTCAGACTAGCCAAGGCACTCGACGAGAGTTTCGCCAAACTTGACAAGCATATTCAGGATAACGACTGGATGGGTGTGGTAAAACACGTCGCAGGCCCGTCGAAAGAGTTCCCAGGGGACAGTTTCGCATCTACCTCTGAAGAGGCACTCCAGCAACATGGTTCCCCGGAGCTCTTGGCTTCCTCTTCCTCCGCACCCATACCAGACACACGACTATCGAGCCCGCGGCGCGCACACATCCTATGATCGATGTGCCGCGCATATACCAGGCTCAATCTGCCGAAGAAGGGAGAGGTATGGTGTGACGCACTCTTGGCGATGTCGGAGGAGTCGCTCAAGGCTGCAAGTGAAATGATGTCTGAGGGAAGTGCAGAGGTCGACGGATGGATCGGGAAGGGTGAAGCACTACTCATCCGTGAGGAATGGGAGGATGCTGTCAGAGCATTCGAGAGAGCGGCGGAAGGAAGTGGTAGAAGTGACCGCGATGTAAGCATCTTGTCGTTTCCTTTGAACTACATTGTTGCTGACCGTACTTTTCTTTCAGGTACTTGGTCAGTTGCAGAAAGCCCAACGACTGTTGAAGCAATCAAAGCAGAAAGACTACTATAAGGTCTTGGGGGTCGCATGGGATGCCGACGCTAAGACCATCAAGAAAGCCTGGTATGCACTATTTTGTTGCTGTCGGAATCAACGTATTTACCTTAAAATCAGTCGTAAAGCTGCCATGACTGCCCATCCAGATAAGGGTGGTTCGGAATCCAAAATTGCTACCGTCAACGAAGCATACGAAGTTCTCAGCAAACCCGGTGAGTTTTCGTCTTCTTAACATGAAATTGATGGAGCGTCATATCTAATACACTCAACAGAACTTCGTCAGCGCTTCGACAATGGCGACGATCCAAACGACCCGAACTCCCAAACGGGCAATCCATTTGGAGGCTTCCACCCTGGTGGTTTCAGTGGTTCCGGGGGTAGTGGCGACCCGTTCTCGCAGTTCTTCCAGAATGGTCATGGTGGTGGATTCGCGTTCAAGTTTGGACACTAGTATCGACGATCGGTGCTTCAATGCTGGTTTCATGGGCATCATGCTAGACAGTAATTGGGATGCTGTGCGACGCGCTGAACGAGACTGAGGACAGTGTTTATCGTCACTGTACAATCGCCCTCCCATCACTTTCTTCTCCGAGGGAGATACGCCTTTTATTACTAACTGCTCAGTGTGTCAAACGGAAGAGCGTTTCTAAGTAGTAGTTCAACTTACCGGCCTGGGCATAGATACTTGAACAGACGAAGGCCGCAGTGTAGTCTGTGGAGTGCGGCGTCAGCTCATGCAACTTGAACAAGGTCTGTGGCCCATTGTACGAGCTGTATATAACCACCAAAAAAGGCGACCAGACTTCAAGTTCGCAAACGACCACGCAATACCTCCGGCCTCAGACTTAAGCCAGCGAAATACGGAACCTTGTATCTACACCGGATGACCTGTCGCATTGACAGTAAAAGGACTGATGTGGACGCGTCTGCTCCTTTATCTTCTTGGACCGCCGGCAGGCGGACCAGCATTATCTGTGGGTGAACATATTGGGAGGGACCAGGCATTCGTTGTATAAAGGCTGGATGGGACACTATAAGGCTCTCGACCACTTAAGACGTCCTTCTCTGGGTACTTGGCTTTCAACCATGTCGCTTTTTGTTCCCCGTGTCTCTCTTGACTATCTTTCTGTCGCTGCCCATTGCGGGTGCATTCAACATAGTCACAAACACCAATGTGAGTAGCTCTCATACGGTTTTTTTTCAACTTCATGTCTTGTTTCAGCTGGCAGTGTAAGCAGCGAAATCTGTTTTCTCTTCGTCGTTCCCTTGAGTCTGCCATTCTACCTTAGATACTGGGGCCAGAATTCATACGGTGCCACCAATCCAAGCAACACAGTAAATTGGCAGCAGCCCATCGGGTACTATTGTCAAGTAGGTTATCATATGTCGTTTGTCCCATTCTTCCAATTCTACATTGACGACAGGATGCCGCCGTTGACATCATCCCGATGGCGTTTTTGGACATATTCAATACGTCAGGTGGTCTCCCATCCGTCAATCTCGCAAACGTGGGTTCAAACGTGTCTTCCTACAAGACAAACACTTTGACACCTCGAGTACTCGCAGACGTGTAGCACAACTTCCAATGGAGTCTTTCCGGGGACTCAGCTCCCAAACTGCACGTTCCTCGCTCAGGGTATACAAACTTGCTAGAATGCGGGCAAGATTGTGACCATCTCGCTCGGTGGAGCAACTGATGCATCAACCTTTTCAAACGACGCGCAAGGCCAAGCTTTTGCACAGATCATCTGGGACCTTTTTCTTGGCGGGACGAGCACGACCCGTCCGTTCGGTAATGTGGTATTAGACGGGTAAGCAAGTCTGCATTTCGCGAGTAATACATCGTTTATGCATGGCTTATTGTTGCAAAGTATCGATATGGACATCGAAGGTGGATCGCAGATGGGATACATGGCCTTTCTGACGACCCTACGTCAACTCATGGACGGTGGTAGCAAACCGTCAGTACTGTTTTAACACCGGACGTCACTCTGCTGACAATTAGTGGGTTTCAAGATATTATATCACTGCTGGTGAGTAAAGGTTGACAACCAAAGACTTTACGACTGCTAAACAACCTCCACAGCGCCTCAGTATCCTTATCCAGACGCATATATCGGCAATACAATAAATGCAGTTCCTTTCGATGCCGTTGTCCAGTTCTGTGAGTTTCGCAGACTAAAGGGTTGCGAGGCTCTTGCTCACCTGTCACGAAGGCTCGCCTGTCACGAAGATAACAACTACTGCGGGCTCAACAGTTATGGAAACACGAATGTAAGTGATTGCCATTCATCATATATGCGCTATTTATGCATTCCTCCGCCAGGATTGGAACTTTGCCACTTGGTATGAATCATCTACCACGGTCATTCCATGCCGGTAGATTGCTTAATCAACGGAATAGGGATAACTGGGCCAAGACGGTGTCCCCTAACCCGAATGTGAAAGTTTTCATTGGTGCCTCTGCCACCTCCAGTGCAGCGGGATCAGGTTACGTCGACGCCTCAACAATCACCACCATCATTCAGCAGACCCGTAGCCAATATTCGTCATTTGGCGGTGTGATGATGTGGGACATGTCACAGGCATATGGTTTGGTGTCTTGTAACAATATGACCTTGGTCATGGATGACTAACTGGAAACTAGCCAATAATAGGTATGATATTTCTATGAAAGACGCCTTGACTGGTGGAGGATCTTCGCCAACAACAACGAGTAAGGTCGTCACTTCAACAACCCCAGCAACGTCGAGCGTGCCTGCCACCTCGACAACACCGGTTACGACGAGTGCACCTGCCACCTCGGCTAAGTCGACGACCACAACGAGCGTGAGCACTACTATGACAGCCGGCACGGGCCCTTGTGCCGGAGTTTCGCCATAAGTGTCAGACGTCGCTGTAAGCCGTACCCTTGCCGTGTCGCAGTACGTGCTTTCTCTGATAATTTGTCCCTCAATAGTATGTGGCCGGTAATCAGTACAAGTACGACAGTAGTTGTTACCCACCGTTACCCATACTGACAGACAGTTTTCAGTGGTGACCTCTGGACCGCACAATGGTGGACATACAACGACACTCCTGGTGGTATGTACCGCATTAACTTGATCCTACGACGTGCGCGACGATTGACACATGCATCCCCGCCCTTAAATCACAGGTGCGGCAGGTGTTTGGGTGAACGACGGGCCCTGTACGACGGGCTGCGACTGCTAAGATGAATGTTTTTGGAAGTGCGGCACAGGCAACTTTTTCTGCCATTGCTACAAGCAGGCCGTGATGTGATGGAGAGGGTGGCATTCGATCGAGCTTCATCGGCATCCTGGTTGTCGCTGGGTCGGGATTGTTTTTTCACGTGCTATTCATTGCTGGCGATTCTTGCATGAGGAATCTTGGGAAATATGTTGTAATATAATCTGTGGTACGTAGTCTCGGTTGCGGCAGCGTGTGTAAGTCACAGACAAGGCAAGAACCTTGCTGAACCCATATCGATCATTCAACACGACGTTGGAGAATGCACCCGTCAAAATCCCTTTTGATACCATCAACACTGGAATTCTCGCCGCTGTGAAACAGAGTCGGGACGACACTCATGATGCAAGCAAACACGAAAATCAGGGACCACACGGCAAAGTTGACTTGTCGGCGTGCAGTTACAAGTCAGCATCCGATGTCCATATCAGACAAGACACCCACGTTGTAGACTTTTTGTATCTGGGGCAGCAACGGACCCCGTTGTGCTGTCATTCCAACCTGCAAGATATAGCCTCCAGCAGAGGGTCGCAAACTGGAGGTGTGCTCAGAGGTGCTGTGACTTGGCCTGAGCCACTGGCATAGTATCGTTGGCAACACCCGAGTGGGAGACATGCTTCATCGCGATAGTATCACCTGCAGACACCTTGCGTGCCAAGATTGTTCAATTCGATGTGGTCATCGCTCGACTGGGTCGTTGCGTTGTTGGGTGTCGTGGATTTGTGCTGCCTTCCGTGGAAAGACTCGGAGTGGTGGATTGCATGGCTTGACGATGCAATTTTCTTGCTGCCAGTTTGTAATTGTTCCCACCTAAAGTCGACGATATTTTTATTTCGGATGCGAGGCCATGACATGGTGTGGGAGGAGTGGGAGACACCGATTGTACTGTGTTGACAGGGTAGGGCCCACCTTCGAACGTGGGTGCTGCACTCGGAAAAGGCACGTGTGTCGAATTCTCCGTCGTAGAAGAAGGGAGAGTGACAAAGTAGGAGGGTATCGGTGCGACGACGGACGAAGGCTGGAGCAGTCCTGGTGGAGGAGAGGGGGACGAACCGTCCGGGGGAACTTGAGTCGTTGCTCGGCGTGACAGAGTGGGGCACAGGGGGTTGGGGAAGCTTTTTGCCCTTGAAGAAGTCTCTTGATCCCCTGAAGCGCGAGCGTGACCTCTTGCGGCATCTTCGACCCGAGGAGAAAGGTTCCGGTGTGGTGGGTTTGTGTTCTTGTGGAGAGTCACTAGTCAGGCCTGTGATCGGGGGTGGATGGATGGTCGTGGTCGGGTTCGGTGACGTCCTGGTTTTCCTCTCCCTGGAACTTTTCACCATCGCTCACAGCTTCGGTGTGCGTTGGTGGAGGTCCGCCGTCTTTCATGTGGGGCAAGGACGCGGCGCGATGGAGGTTTGTGACGGCATTGGCATGTTGCTCTGCGACTGAGGCAGGGTCGTAGTCCATGAGGGCCCCACTGTTGCTGTGGATCAATCTGAGAGTGCAGGGGGACGTGTTGGGCGAGGACGCACTGGGAGTGGTTGGTTGACCTCTTTCATGAGGCCATCTTCAAGCTTCCATGACAAACCGGATTCGCACGCGTCCCTCATGTCCGGAATCAAACCTTTACTACCACGGCGGGTGGAGACCGACGATGATCCAGGGCGTCTTGTCGGGATCGACAGAGGCGAGATCCTTCTCGAACCAGTCGTATTGCTCGCTCGGGTATCCAAAGGGACCGTTGTCCGCGCCAGGGTCGATGCCGCCAACGCCGTCTGGCGACACGAGACCGACGGGGAGGTCGGTTTCGGTGTTGAGAACGATAAAGTGGGCGAGGCCGTAGTTGAAAGAGTACCAAAAGTTGCCGACGCCGCCGGATTCTTCAGAGGGCATGCAGAAGTGGTTGACTGATCGATGGAAAGGGATTCGATCGTGATGAGCGGGAATAAAAACGGTTGAACTCACTGTATCCGGTAAAGTTGAGCTGGCCTAATTATGTCTCGCCTCCACACAGTTCACTGTGCAGACCGTGACCGCGTATCCCGGAACCGCCCACACATTTCCGACGACCGTCGCGAGATGATCCGGGGACAGAACCCCGAAATGGTTTAATTCTCAGCAAACGGAAGTCTTTGTGCCATCATATCGCGATTCGCATGCGGCCCGTCTGAACATGACACTGATTTATTTTACTATCGTTGCACTGGTTCGCGGGAAGAGCCAGCGCACAGCTAGCACACCCAGATTCCAGACGCCTTGGACGTGCTGTATCCTTCCAGGTTGCTCCCTCAGGCTGTCGCGTGACCTTTTTTTTTCCAACCTCGCGCTTCAAGACGATACGGCACTCGAAGCCGCCTCTTGGTCATGACCAACGACGTCGTCACGTTAGCATGGGCATCGGGTCTGATTGGTAGGTCGTTTTTTTCCTGTTCTCATTTCAGAAAATGACATCATCACAGGGCTGAGTATTTCGGGCTTGTGCGTACGGCCAGCTCGGATCTTCAAATTAGTTATTTCGAGCTGACGGACAAGCAGCATGTACGGAATCTCTCTGGCGCAATCGGTATACTACGTCTGGCACTTTCCAAAGGACCTCGCCTCCATCAAGTCGCTGGTGCGTCCGGTATTAGTTCTGTTTCTAGCCTGGAACTAACAACACCATAGGTTCTTCTCGTCTCGTCAGTCTCCTCGACTACATACGTCTCCGTACATGAATGAATTTTTCTATGTTTAGCACTGCGGACATCCTCCATGTGATTGGCGTCACCGAGTCCCATTGGAGCAAACTAGTGTTGTGCCACCGATGCGACCCAGCATGGGAAACAGATCTAACCTGGTGAGTGGGCTTCTGGTCATCCGTGTTTGTGCCTCAATTAGACTACTTAGGGGGGGATATGTGAGTATTTGGTGCTCTGTCGTTTACATTGATGCCCATCGTTGCGCATCCCTAGCTCGCCGTGCCTATGAATGTAAGATTTCGTTCGTGTACGGATCCTGGTACTCACCGCAACACTCGCAGTACGTGATTACTTTCGCTGTACAATGGTTCGCAGGAGTGTTCGTTGCACCTGTTGATTTCGCTCAATACACACTTTTCAGTTTCTACTGCCAATGAGTTTGGATAAGTAGGCCCGCCCTTTCTTTATCAATGGACGAGTCGTTCAGACAATGCCCTCTAGTTACCAGGAACAAATGTGTTACCACGACCATTGTGAGTATCTCGCCATTTTACTCAAGATGGGGTTTTTCTGACAGTACATAGCTCCTCGTAGCGTTTCTACAACTCGGTGAGTGAATCCGTTCTACAAGTCGGCTGTTCTAACACTGTATTAGCGCTCGGCATATGTGAGTACACAGCCATAGCTTGCATTTCTATCCCTTGTCAATGGCTGATACTTTTGACTTGTCTCAGGCGTCACCATCGAGACGTGTGTGATTTGTACCTTTTTTGATTCCGACCAATTCTAACTCATTTCAAAGTCTGAAACTTGGGACGGTACAGTTTGTCGAGAGAACTCCGGTGAGAGGTCTACGCAGCGACTAGGATCCGCCCGAGATGATGAGACTACTCTGTCAGCTCATACCCCTCGCGGCAGGTGTGAGCACCCTATGCGACATCCTCATCACGACCACCATTTTCAAGCACCTGTGGCGATCAGAGCTCTGTGGGGGGTCCAGCGTCCTCCGTGATTTGGTTGTCATTTTCATCAACATGGGCGTCTTGACCTGGTACGTGTGATCCTCGTTCATACTGGATTCTCTGCTCATTGCCCCCCCTCTTTTTTTCCCAGCCTGATATCAATTGTTGTTGGTGTGGTGGTACGTATCGGGTTTTTCGTTTACAACGTGGAACTGGGTGTTGACCAGTATCGTCAGTACCTTGCACAAGGACAACACTATTGGATCGGCGCGCCCGCCGTCATCATCCCCCGATGTGAGTCGCTTCGTCAGGTATGCCGCCATCCAGCTCATATCACTCTGTCACTGTCTAGGTTACGTCAACTCGCTCCTCGCCGTGTAAGTCCGTCTTGGTTTCATGGCCATGTCCGACTTGAACGATCGTGCCCCCTCCCCCAGTCTCAACGCACGACAAACGATTCGGGAACGTGAAACGAGACGGTTGCGCTATACGTTTGACATACCCACGCTACCAATGATTGTTTGATTCCCCCCCCTCCTTTTTGTTCTGATTTTGTGCACGTACTTTATTCTTTTCCTTTTCCTTTTTTTCCTGTGGACGTGCGCGTTGCTACGCACACCCCTCACTACTACACCCGCTCCTTTTTAAAAATAGTTGTATACTGTCTACAAGGCCTTATGTCGTCCCCTAAATGGAGCTAGTGGCTCGCTGTGTACTCTGAGTCCCGCCAGGGCAAAAAAGGACACACTGAAAAACAAGCTCGAAGAGTAATGAGCCAAAGGTGAGGAGAACTCGCTGCCGAAAGCCAAGCCCAAGTCTGAGCGTACGTACAAAAAGTATCCAACGCCGTCAATGTACGCCTCCTACCAGCATTACTCGGCTACCTGGAGGGCCGAGATGAGAACAAAGATGGCCTCCGCATACCCGTCGCACTCGGGATCGCCCACGTCGCCCTCCAAACTACTCAAGTGTGGTCAGTCGCATACACTTTGGGTGAACTCGGGTACCCTGACCAACTATTTGGGTTTGCAGGATGGTTAAAATCTGCTGTCCTGAAAGCTGTGGCCGTCGACGTGCTGCACACGATGGTCGGTTCTGGATGTTACGGGAGTACCTACGCAGGTTTGCACTACCTGCGGGTCATCACTAAATTTGGTTGGTTTCATCTCTTGTCTTCTAATCTACCATTAACTCCTCTGCAGACGAAGGCGGAAGTGCGCTCCCAAGTTGCGAAACACTGGGGTTGGTCCGACAAGTGGTGAGCGCATCGCGTGTTCCGTACCAGAGGGTACAACGAATCGCGATGGAGACCTTACGACTCCTGTTTGCACAAGGTACAGTAGCTCATAAAATTGTAGCCTTTCGTTTGACAAAACTGAATGTTTTAAGCATGTCCATGTAGATGATTTATGCGTTCCGATCGTCGATGGTTTCTTGGCTTTACTCAAGGATCGACACACTGGCATGCTTTTCGCCACGAGCAGTGTTGGGATTCCCAGCCTCCAAGAGTACGTCATCGCTTCTTCTTTCCCTGCGTCATATGAGGACATTCTCTCATCACAGACGGATCGTGGTACAGGGTCTGTGCGCGACAGGGTCCTGACAGAACAGACGTTTTGGAATTTGAGCCACGAGTATGATGAAAAAGGCAGAGATCCACCGCTAGTATCATCGCTGCCTATATACTCCTGACAAGAACTCTATGTGGTCGTCAACAATCTCACCTCTGACGTGCCTACCCATGCTCGCGGGAATATGTTGCATGACATAAGAAAAACTGGACCACTTCAGCGTCCACAACTTGAACACGTCGGCGAATTATAACCGTTCGTTCCGTTCTGGTGGTGCCCGTTGTAGTGCCCGTTGGCGAACGCAGGTGTGCTGTTCACGTCCTTGGTGAAGAAGCTGGTGTTATTGAGGAGGACGCTGACATGCTCCATGGGCATACTACAAAATCGGAAAGCCACGGTCAGCTGTGACGTTTGTGAACGCGAACCAGACACTTACACTGGTCAATCTTCCAGGATGTGCGTCGTGCCTGCCATAGTTCGAAATGAGTTTTACGAAGAGAAAAGAGTGGAGAAGCGTGCGCACCAATAGTGAGGTAAAGCACAATGTCTTCGCTGTCGATGCTTCCACGCCCCCATCTGCCAACAGAATCCTCAGGTTCCTCACGAGTCAGCGGGACGTTTGGCCACATCCTTCAACCGTTTGGTCCCTCCTCGTCCCTCACCACTAAAGTGCCTAGTGCGCAAGAGAACAATCCACGAATCACCTTTTGATAAAAGAGGAAGCAAACCTCCCTTCATCATGATCTGGTACGACGAAAAACTTCATGCGTCCTGTTCAGATTCGTGATCTTCCAGCAATGCTCGGCGGCCTAGTCAAAGTCCCGTGCGCCGTCTTTGACTTGGTCGGTCGGGATGGGTTCCTTGACGTAGAAGCCGTTTCCGGCAAAGTTTTCCCTGCTCGAGCGAGAAACGCCTGCATCGCGTCCATGTCCACGTCGTCGAATTGGACGCCGCCAATGCCGCGTTACATGTATGTGTGGTATGTAGAGGTAGTCGTCGCACGAGGCTTTAAAGGTGGGGTAATCAGAGGCGGAGACGGCATCGGAAGGAAGAGGAGATCCACGCATCGCAAGCTGTCTTGAATGTGTTGTGAGAGTGCCACAAGTCGGGTGCATTGACGTATTGAGATCTGTGATGACGCCAAACCACCACGCCAGCATGGTGGGCATTGTGCCTTGGTCTTGGTCATCATTGCAAGGTGGGAGAGGCCCGTCGAGGACTTCAAAGTAGCGGTAGTTGGCGTGGACAGCTGGGACGCGTGGGTGGATGATGAGGCTGAGGCCGGCTGCGACAAAGGAGAGACTGTGCGGGTGTCTTTGAGGGCTGCGTGGGCAGTGCTCGTTTGTTTGATGGCATCGGGTGGGACTTTTTCGGGAAGTATTAGATAAGCTTTTTCACATTTGTGCTCAGAAATCCCCCCTGCACAGTTTTTCTTCACCGCCTGTGTCACGGTGGTAGGCTGGGGCGCGGGCTCCCACTGGACGCGCCCGTTAGTGGTTGAGATCCCCCAACCTGCTTGCCCGTACAGCGGCCACCCTTCCTTTTTCTTCACCAGGTCCTCCATCACACTCGATTAGCTCTGCACAGAAATCAAGATCCATCCTCGTTGGCTATGAGGCCGGGGTGAGTCCATGCGTAAACGGTGCGTGTTCGACTCTTTTAAAATGAACAGGTAGTGGCCGCTACGGAAGGGTGGAAACAAGTACCGGGAAGGCGATCAGACTTCCAGGAATCCCATAGACCGGCCTTCTTGGAAATTTTGATGTTTATGTATGCTTTCTTTTGCTACTTCGACCCAGGAACCATCGACACAACAGATCACTGACGTGGGCGCATCAGGAAAGCGTTTGTGCGTATGGTCTGTTATACCCGTCTGCTTGGTGGTAATCCCCTCCTTTGTCGGGCAACGGATCATTTGGGTGCGCGAATCAGTCATGTCATGTCCCTCTACGTTGACTCGTATCCAACTACGGATGCGTGCCCGTCGCCGCACCAGGTGGTTTGCACGTGAGACAGGGGTTGCTTCAGACCATCAGGGACATTAATATTGCAGAGCAAGCTCGGGACCAGGCGTAATAGTAACCTTGTCTTTGCAAGTTATGAGGGGACTGGACTCATCGTCCATTCGAAGTAGCAGAAGAGACAAGAAGCGGAAAGTCTCTCACTTTCCTCGGAGTCGAGCCCACTATTTTAGTGGCCCCAAGTCTGAGCCCGCTTCCGATCTCCTGCGAGCGTCCTTGGCAATGGATATTGTTACAAGGTGTGCAGTGATGCATTGATGAGCTTGGCTTGCTGATTGATATATTACTATCCCGACAGGTCGCAGCGTGGCAAGGTTCCATCAATCGCTGATCCCAAAACGATCCTACTTCCGGTATTTGCAGGGCAAGGAACAATGAAGACAAGCTTGAGCCATGCAGCCGATCAGGCAATCTGCGACGCGAACCCTCCCACAGGCTCCCTTCTTCTCTCTTCGTGCCTCGATGTCTTCCTCGCAGAGCTCGCAGCTTTATCCCCTCGACCAGAGCAGCATATCCTCTGATTTTGATACTCTCCATCGTTTGCTTATACCCGACCCTAAATATGTTTTAAACCACATCATCTCTGGAATTCCTCTCTTCCTCACACCGATACTACGCTATCAGCCCTGCGTTCAATCCACTTCTCGCTCTTTCATCGATCTCCTCCAAACCAACATCGACCACACCACCGGAGTCCTAGGTCTATCGTCCGGAATTTTTCCTGCTTGCGTTGTCGCTGCATCCTACAACCCACTTTCCTATATCACCACTCCGCTCGAAGTCTTTCGCTTAGTATGTTGGATCGCTCTGCGTGTCTTGCAGTCTACGAGGAAGTTGGATAAACCCATGGTTCCCACCCTTCCTTGGACCATAGCCTGTCTCGGTTTGACAAGATCCGATGTTGAACAACAAATCGCCCGATTCAAACAAAAGGTTTGTTGATCGTCGTATCTTTTCCCGTCACAAACTTAATCTCTTCAGCATTGTCGCATTCTGTCGCTTCGTGTCACGGCAGTCCTCGATGAGAAGAACATGACAGTCTCAGGTCGGCCAGATTTGTTGGTTAGGTTCTCGACATTCGTGTCTCGGCATTGTGCTGTGCAACTTACGGCGGTCGATGCACTTTGCCACTCAGACCTACATTGTCCAGGTACTCGCGACCAGATTTTGACAGACGTCCGCAAACGGAACATCCGTTTTCCGGATTACACAGACCTTCGCTGCCCTCTGAGATCAACGATACCCGGAGATATCGCTATTCCTAGTTCTGACCATCCTACACTCGTCCACCTGGTACTTGATATGGTGCTTGTTTTTCCTGTTAACTGGGGTCTTGCTACAAAGAAGGTGGCGTCTGTCGTTCCAACCGACGTGCTGGTCCTGATACACTCTGGTAAGTCGCGTCCGCTTGGGCACAAATACCAGTGGGTGCATGGACCTACTGCCTGGTGGGCTTCGCTGTAATGTTGTCTTTGCAATGTCTGACCGCATTCTCTCTCATCCAACCAGAAAGCTCTACAGCTGCATGCTGTCACGAAATGGGCGTGTGATGCGGAGACCGTCCCAAAGTCCATGGTAAATGTGTTCAGAACGTTCTAGTCACCAGATGGCTCATACAAAGGTAGAAAATAATTCCCCATGAATCAGCACAATTTGAGAGCGTCATCGGTGGACTCACCTATTCGAGGGAAAATCTGGATCCCGCAAGGTGAGACTACGCGTATCATCGTGCCTGGTCATCTCCAGACAGTTTACCAGACTTCGAAATCATGATCTG
>JBBPRQ010000726.1:0-16353 GCA_038093095.1 Boletus insuetus | reverse complement strand
GATCAAACTGTAGAACTGCTGATCGAGGTGGTGGATGTCGTGTTAAAGGACTCGGGCATCGATGAGAAGTTCCTTGGTATCACCCTCTTCGCTCTGGTTCCCAACACCACAGAATTCATGAATGCCATCTCATTCGCTTTAAATGAAAACATCTCACTGAGGTTTGCTTTGATTAGTGTCACGTCATTGTTTACTAACGACTCTCGCTAACCATAGCATGGAAATTGGCTCTGCGTATGCGCTTCAGGTCTGTCTTCTCCAAATTCCTGCCATGGTGGCCTTTTCCGCGTGGCATGCTCCTGAGAAGATGGGAGAAATTGCCTCTTCGTTCACGTGAGTTTCCCTCGCTTCATTGAGGAGTGGGTCATTGCAACTCCCATCCTAGACTCATTTTCCCGCGTTGGGATGTTGTGGTCATCATCCTTGCTGTATTCCTGATGACCTACACGTACATCGAAGCAAAGAGCAACTATCATCGAGGAAGCATCCTCATCTTAAGGTAAATCGTTCAACCACGCTCGGAGGTAGTGACTGGCTAACTCGATATGATTTCAGTTACCTTGTTCTCATTTCAGGTTTTTACTTTGCCCCTCGGGTGTCCGATGACCGAGCAGATATTGCATTGTCGGTCCTTGACACGTCTACCCATTTTCTGGCCAGTTTCTGGTCTTGATCTGGCATTTCTTGTTTAACCAAGCATTTCATTATATGGAGTACAGTTACATTGATTTCTTGAGTTCCAATACATACTTTTAACCCCTGTAACCAATCTGGCATGAACATGAATTACTCCATCTTGGATTGACTCTCAATGTTTGTTGAGTGGCATTAGCACTTATCAGCCCAGGCTCCTTTCCACCTGCTGCTTTGAGTGTGACAGTGATATTCCTATGGGGGGAGTCACACTACAAAAATTTGAGCACTGCAAATGTTCAAAAAGTCATGGAATTGAACTTTCTGAACATCTGGGCTGTCTGAGCTGTCTGAATGGCTTGTATATCTCAAACAAAGTTTGGGCTTTGTCTGGCAGACAGTGGCAGTCCAAATATGGTGGGAGGGGGTTAGGTCCTGGCCTACTACATCAGCAAACCAACCCTCATCAGGACAGCACTGGATGGACTAGGACTGACTGTCACAGCTCCCAGTGCTCCTAGCTATGTTCCCAATTGGCTAGCTCTGTCCAGTACACCCCCAGACTGTGCCAGTTCTGAGGTTCTGAGGTTATTCTTTTCCATGCTGGGCAGTCCTAGTGTTGCTGCAGCTCCAGCTAATAGCTGGCTTTAGCCACAGCCATTAGCTGAGCCATCCAGGAACTGGACCACCCATGCAACCCTATGCTTGGCTCAACTTGGCTGACTGCAGTTTTGCCAGCTTGAGTTGGTCAACTGGCAGGTGAATGCTATAAAATTTTTCATACTATCTAGGAGGTTCTTTGGTAGTCAACTGATGTTAATGTACTGTACATTCTTCCATATTCCATTGCCAATCACCACTTCCTTGATCTCCCCTGCATGTGAGCTGATTTGGGTTGCCCATTATGGATGCCTTTGAGCAGGAGGTGTGGGGGTATGATGAGACAACCTGTCAAGATCCCTACTTCCTCTGGACCTTGCTCCAGCGGAGTTCCAGAGGGTCAGAGGTTCTTACGACTCGATGGGACGAAGTCCGGTCAGAGATCATAAGGGCGGAGGTACAGAGGTGAAACATAGGAGTTGGACCGAAGTCCAGAGGGATGTGGAATGGAGGAATGGAGGTCCAATGGGTGAAGGAAGGAGGACGGAGGAGGACAGACAAGGAGGACAGAAGGAGGACAAGGGAGGAGGATGAAGGAGGACAGAGGGGGGGATGGAAGGAGGAGGAAGGAAGGAGGATGGAGGAGGTACACCGAAGGATGAAGGAGGAGGATGGAGGACGGAGGAGGATGGAGGACAGAGGCTCGGAGATAGGAGGGACAAAAGACAGAGGGGGGAGGACATCAGCACAGGACTTATGTGTCATGCCCTTGCCAGGCTCAGGTCCTCATATTTCAGAGGGTCATAAGTCTGAGGTGGAAGGAGGAGTCATAGAGAGGAAGCAAGATGTGGAGAAGGCAGGATCTTATTAATGAGGAAGACAAACAATTTTCGTAATGAAGTACAAAAAGGTATGGAGGTTGGACTTATATACTACAAGGAGCAGATCAGAGATCGGAAGGAGAACAAAGGAAGGAGTGAAAATGGAGAGGCAATGTATGGAAGAATGGAGACCCTGGAGAGGCTATGGACATAGGCACGGAGACCCTGGAGAAGGGTTGGAGATAGGGTCAATGGAGGTAGGGCCAATGGGGAACCCTGGAACGGAGAATGGAGAGGAAGGCACAAGGGGAAAGATGGAAGGAGATAGGCGGAGGTAGGACATCATAAGTCTGAGGTACAACCTAATAGGAGGTGAGGATCTCCGATGGAAGTCCGGAGTGACCGAAGTCCGGAGATGAACTCCGAGGGAGGAGTTTGAGGGAGATGAGGAGTGTGAGGTGGATTGGATTGGAGATGGTCCAGAGGAACTCGGCGATATCTGATAGGGGTCGGAATGGATATGACACAACCAGTCCGCTCATCAGTGTGTCTGGAGGGGGAGGGGTTGCATTGAATGAGCTGTTGTGCTTGTCAATGAGTAGAGAGGGGTCCAGACATGGTGAAGACCTGCCGACACCCCAGAGGTCAAAGGGGAGTGGATAGGCTATGGCTGTAACGACCCTTGGTCTTCTATGTAACAATACCTTGTTCCAACTGTACCTTACGGAGGAACTTGATATTGAGCTTGTAGGATATGTGATCCTGGACAACAGAGATGAATAACAATGTAGGATTGTGATGCCCTATAAGGGACTTCAAGTAAAGGGAAACTATAGGTAGAACAAGAGGAAACTAGAAGTGAATAAGACTAAGGTCTGTACTACTATTAGTATGACTATATATACTATGAGAGACCGTGCACAGACCAAGCTATGCTAGAGGCTATGACTAACCATAAGTAGTTAATAGTGTGGTCACTGGGTACCATGAGGCGATAAGAGAGATAAGAGGGACTTATGCTATAGGCTCTAGATAAGAGCGGTTATTGCTATTGTCTGATAAGGGAAAGTAAGTCAAGAGGAAAAGCATGAGGCGACGATAAGAATGCAATGTGGTCGCCATGAGGTGCATAGCCAAGATAAGAGATAAGATCATGTGACTAGATCATGTGACTAAGGTCACGTGATGAGGGTTTTGACAATGGTTAATGTATGTTCGGTATTTCTGTAATAGATTAGCAATGATGAGGAAAATGAAGTGTACCAAAAGGTCAAGTAGTGTCAGCATTAGAGTCTTCGTTATGGGTGAGCGTTACACCAACTGGGTCTAGGGCTGAGAGATATATGCTAATGGGATAGAATATAGGAGAACGGTAAAGACTGTTATGATGTCATGTATGACGTAGTGAGGATCAAGTAGGATCATGTGATGTTGTGATATATGTGATATAGTGAAAAGTAAAAAGTTCTTTACACCGGATTTCACTGAATTTCATCGCTGATTCACTGGTTATCATGGATTTATTGTCTGAAATTAAAGCAATAAGTGAATGAAATTCGATGTATTTTCTTCCCTCAGTGGTTGTATACATACGGGGCCCGGGCCGCGGGCTACTCACCAGACTAGTGTAAAGGTACGATAATCAATTCTGGGAACCATGTGTCCAGGATTGATGGAGGTCAGACGACACGAGAAGGGGAGAGATGCTACCAGTAACCACAAGATAAAAGATATGGGGCTACGCCCGTCCTCATCTGGACTAGCATCCCCACCTTACTCGACATATCAGGGTACTCAATGACTACGTTCGTGCGCATATATAACTCCGAGATCTGAAGGCCTGGCACGTCTTTAGAACCAAGTTAAACGCCATCATTTCCTTGCTCAAATGGCCGTAGATCTAGAAAGCTACGCCTCTCCTGAGGCACAACTCGTCAAAGAAGTTCATCGGGCAGTACTTGCAAAGGACCCGGGCCCCCTCACAAAGTTCTTCCACAAGGACTATCACCATGTCATCCATCCACGATCTCTCGGTAAGCTGCCGATAAACAAAGATGGGTGGCTTGCAATGCTGGCAGGATTCCTCAGCACTCCCATTCATCTCGAGTCGGCAAGTTATACTGGTTGCCACACAATCCCCACCCAGCCTAAATGCTCTCACAGACTTTCCATTCCATCGTGGAAGCCCCAGGGAAGCTTGTTATTCATGTCCGTGTCCCAATCGTTCAGGTTAACCCTGTATATACTTAACATAGCGTGTCTACTCCTAATAGGTTTCATTCAATGTGAAGGGGTTGTTCGGGCAAGACAGAATAGACGAGTCAACCTGGATCATAGGGTTCGCTTCTGACGAGGACGGAGGTCTGAAAATCAAGGATGTAGAGCAATTCGCCGACACCACAAACTTCATTGACCTGGCATTTCTTACTGCGAAAGCCAGCAAGTAATACTGCACAGTGCTTCGTTTGTCTCCCGATGATGGAATGTGGAACCTGTGTAAATATATGATAACCAGACAGATTCATGCGAGCTATGTACTTTGTTGGCAAATTTCTACCTCAAAAATCTTTCTGTATGTACGTGTACGCGAAGCAACAAATGTTGATCGTTGAACACTGGAACGGAACAGATAGGTGTGGTCAAATGACCAGCCGGAGAATGAGGTCGCAAGCAACGTGAGAACCCTCAATTCTCCTCTATTGATGTCGGCCACATACTAAAGGGAGTTAGCCTGAGGGACTGGCCTAGCCCTTTGAAATAGTACACCACATCAAGATTGAAAACATTGGCCTCCACTTTGGAGGTGCTCCAAAATTCTTCATGCTTTAGGGTGAGTGTTTCCGTCCAAGAAAACTCTCTATTATGAGTTCTTTAACCTACCTGTCTATCAACATCGAAACTCAGAGGATCCCGCAATAACGACACAACTACTGGTGTCGCGTTTCGCAAAAAGCACACACTTCTTTGGTGAGAGGCTGCTCCCAGACTTGGGTGCAAGCTGTTGTATGATACGCTTCACGTTCGGATCCTTGGCTACTACCTTGGAAGGAGAGGTAATTGGTGCGGGTACAGCCTCGACGACCATACCAGTGGGTGAGTGCGACTGACGTTGGTATTCATCTTCCAATTCTTTTCGAATATCGTCAGGTAGCGCCTCCAATACCTCCATGTCCAGCTGCGACAAGGAAGGCAAGCCGACTTGATCTGCGTACTTCTGCGCAGGGGCATCAGCGGTTGTAGGTTCACCTTGCGAAGACGCTGGCTGAACTACAAGCTCAGGTGTATCATCGATCTCACGCCTCGGTGGCGCCGAATTTTTCAGGACAGGTTTCCTATCCGTAGCCTGGAACGGCAGTTTCACCTGTCCGATGTCTCCGTTCCGGCTACTTTCCAGCTTTTGGATGTGGATGCCTACCCCACGAAGTTCTGCCGGGTCGAAACCCCAGGAGTCGAGTAATCGCCATGCATGATCTCCAAAGTCTTTGCTATCACTCGTCGCCTGGCCATGCGCGTTCGCCAGTGCCGTCTGCTTGTTGAATGATTCGCAGAGCCCATGACCCATAAACTAGTTGTATTTTGAACTCTCCCATTCATCACATGGTAAATTTGACGTACCTTTGGTGCCTCCTTTGGAGCATTCGGATCACGTTTCAAGACCTTGAGTGATAGAAAGCGACCGCGCATAGAGATACCGTCCAGTCGTCTAGCTACTTCCTCTGCCATACGATACACAAACTCCTTTGCCTGTTCGTTGTTCTCAAATCGGATACCATACTGGTTATGCTCAGCACCGTCGGACAGTGTCCAAAAGAGAAAACGCACGTTGATATCACAAGAAACCGACTTGCGAGGTTTGTCCGATTCGAGTTTCCGATTGTCGATGCCGCGGATAGCCTTGTACAGGGTCTCTCCAGTGGTTTTTCCTAGCGCTTCGCAGAGCTGAGCCTTGCTCCGCGTCATCAGCTCACCCAGGTTCGTCGCCCCGAGTTTCTCATTTGCCTTTTGGCGCGTGGAATTGCCAAAACCATGCAAGTCGTCGATATCGAGCGGTTCGAGCACTCGTCGCACATCTTCGTCTTTGAGATGGAATAACCCAGCGGGTTTGGCCCGGCGCGTGGCAAGACGCGCCAGCTGGATGTTCTCTGCGATACCGATGCTGACTATAAGGCCAATGAGTAGAGGACTACCACAAAGCATGACAGGCATACCCTCGCATTCAGTGGCTTGTTTCATTTGAGCTCTGATTGTCTGCGCAAGCGTGACCGAAAAGTCCTCTGCAGAGAGGGGGGAAGCAGACTTCAGACGAGCGACGGCTGAGGAAACATCTATGAGGGCTTCATCAACAGATACAGCTTGAAGATCGTCTGCATGACGCATCAAGATGGTATAGAATTGAAGTGAGAAGGACTTGTATCTAGATATTTCGATTCGAATAAAATCAGTCAAGCAGGCCAAGTCGATCCACTCACCGCTCAAATTCGTAAGGGATAGTGGCTACTTCAGGACATAACTGGCGAGCTTGACGCAGACTACAACGCACTGTCAGACAATACCTCGACACGTCTCTCTTAGAAAAACTCACCTCATGCCATTTTTAATACCAAATACTCTTGCCTCGTAGCTTGCGCTGGCGATCTCACTCGTGCTAGCGGCACCACCCTGACTTCCTTGAGAATGACAAACAACCACGGGTTTCCCCCGGAGTTGAGGCCGGCTTACGAGGCCAGCAGAGACAAAGAAGCAGTCGAAATCACAGTGCATGATAACCCTCTCAACGTCCTCTGCCTTCTGCTTTCCCTTGGGCTCGTAACTGCAGCGTAGCCTGACCAATCTGTGAGCCCTGAGATTCCTCCGATCTATCGCCCGGACGAAAGATGTGATTTGTCCAGGGAAGGAGGGACCCAGCAGCGACGCTATCCAGTAGCCATTCAGGTCTGACCACCTTCATATGCTTAAACTCTTTGACTTTGGCTGCCGTGAGCGAACACGTCACGACGTGAGTCCTGTGGGTCCAGGTCACACGAACGAGAACGAGAACGACACATCGCACGTACACGGTCGATTTCTTGTCGAGATACGGATGAAAGACGCCGCCGTGTTGAAGAAGAAGTCTCCGGATATCCTGCACTGACGGCGTTGTCCAACCATTCACCTATGTCGAACGTTCGTCGGCACAAGAGCATAAAGCAGAGCGTGGAGACGCACATATATTGAGATGCCCCTGAACATATTGCTCTTCTCCTCGCCGCTCTCCTCCGTGTCCATGCTCGCGTTCTTAATTTGAAGCTTGGCTCGTTTCCGCCGCATATACTCACCGAAATGGCCAAACCGGGATGCGCCATATATGTTCTCATCTTGTTCAGGATCATACTGTACCTTTCTCTTGATTCCTGTCGCGACCGACGCGTCGACGAGGTTGTCGGGACCAAGGCTTTTGGAATGTTCGCGACCGTATTGCTGGACAGCATTCGCAACAGTCGTATCATCTGTGTCGTCAATTGACATGGCGTCTACCTCCGAGTCATACGTGTCCATGATATCTGAGTCTTCAAGATGTGGATTGACTGAGCTGACTAAGATTGTTCCCGGATCCGGGACAGGTTTTCCAAACCGGAAACGCGTGGGAGAATCCAACCAACCTTTGAACCTCTTGCAGCTACTTAGGGCCACTCTGAAAGGGACACAAGTACAAATGGTTTGCCAACTGCGTCGTGTATTTAAAGGTAGTCTGGTGACCAGACGGGGCCCCGCGGGCTGGTCACCAGACTAGTATAAAGGTACGATAATCAATTTTGGGATCATATGTTCAGGATTTCTATATGATAGAGGTCAGACGACATGAAAAGGGGGGAGGATGCTACCACAAAATAGGAGATATGGGGCTACGCCCGTCCTTGTCTGGACTAGCATCCCCACCTTACTCGACATATCAGGGTACTCAATGAGCACGTTCGTGCGCATATATAACTCTGAGATCTGAGGGCCTGGTGCGTCTTTAGAACCTTTACACACCACCACCTCCTTCAGTCGGTTGCTCAAATGCCCGTCGATCTAGAAAGCTACGCATCTCCTCAGGTACAACTCATCAAAGAACTTGACCGGGCAGTACATGCAAGGGACTTGAGCCTCCTCGCAAAACCCTTGCACAAGGACTATCGCCATGTCATCCATCCACAGTCTCTCGGTAAGCTACCGATAAACAGAGATGAGTGGCTTGCAACGATGGCGGGAGCCTTCAGCACCACCGTCCAGTTTGAGTGGGCAAGTTATACTGGTTGCCACTCAATCCTCACTCAGGCTAAATGCTCTCACAGACTTACCATTCCGTCGTGGAAGCTCCAGGGAGGCTTGTTCTTCGTGTCCGTATCCCAATTCGTCCAGGTTAACCTCAGTGCGTATACTTAACATAGCGTGTCTACTCCTAATAGGTTTCCGCCAAAGTGAAGGGGTTGGATGGGCAGGACAGAACAGACGAGTCAATTTGGATCGTAGGGTTCGCTTCTGGCGAGGACGGAACTCTGAAAATCAAGGAGGTAGAGCAATTCGCCGACACCAGCAACTACCTTGACGTGTTTGGGAAAGCCAGCAAGTAATACTGTGCTTCGTTTGTCGCCCGATGACGGAATATGAAACCTGTGTACATGTACGATAACCAGACAGATTCATGCAAGCTATTTACTTTGTTGGCAACTTTCTACCTCAAAAAATCTTTCTGTATGTACGCGAAGCAACAAATGTTGAACGTTGAACACCCCGGGAATGGAACAGATTATCAGGTGTAGTCAGATGACCAGCCGGAGAATGAGGTCGGCCATATAGAGGGAGTTAGAGACTGGCCTAGCCCTTTGAAATAGTACACCACATCAAGATTGAAAACACTGGCCCCCACTTTGGAGAAGGTGCGGTGCTCCAAAACTCTTCATGCTTTAGGGTGAGTGTTTCCGTCCAAGAAAACTTTCTATTATGAGTTCTATAACGTACCTGTCTATCAACATCGAAACTCCGAGGATCCCGCAATAACGACAGAATTACTAGTGTCGTGTTTCGCAAAAAGCACGCTTTTCTTTGGTGAGATGCTGCTCCCCGATTTGGGTGCAAGCTGTTGTGTGATACGCCTCACGTTCGGACCCTTGGCTACTACCTTGGAAGGAGAGGTGGCCGCATTGGTGCGGGTACAGCCTCGGCGACCATGGGTGAGTGTGACCGACGTAGGTATTCATCTTCCAATTCTTTTCGGATGTCGTCAAATAGCACCTCCAATACCTCCATGTCCAGCTGCGACAAAGACGGCAAGCCGACTTGATCCGCGTACTTCTGCGCAGGGGCATCGGCGGTTGTAGGTTCACCCTGCAAAGACGCCAGGCGTATCATCGATCTCACGCCTCGGGACAGGTTTCCTATCCATAAGCCTGGAATGTCAGTTTCACCTCTCCATGAAGTTCTGCTGGATCGAAACCCCTGGAGTTGAGTAATTGCCATGCATGATCTCCAATGTCTTTGCTGTCACTGAGTCGTCGCCTGGCCATGCGCGTTCGCCAGCGCCGTCTGCTGATTCGCAGAGCCCATGACTCATAAACTAGTTCAACTGCTTTGAACTCTCCCACCTCATCACATGGCAAATTTGACGTACCTCTGGTGCCTCCTTTGGAGCATTCGAATCACGTTTCAAGACCTTCAAGAGTGATAGCAAGCGACCGCGCATAGAGATACCGTCCAGTCGTCTAACTACTTCCAATACACAGACTCATTGGGCCGGCTCGCAGTGTCCTCGGCAAATTTTTCAAACAAAGATGAGAACGCCACTTTGCGCCCAAGACTGGGTCCATGCTTGCCCCTGCGGCGGCCTAGTGTTGTGCAAGGCCAGGCCTCAACCCTACTTAGATCTGAACAGCTTCTCCAAACCAGAAATGCGTGGGAATGCAAAAGCGTCAACACCCGTGTAGGGTTACTTACTGAAAGGGAAGTGGTTTGCCAACTGCATTGAGTAAAAGGTAGTCTGGTGACCAGCCCGTCTAAATACAAAGCTGTCGAGCAGGGTCACCAGACTAGTGTAAAGGTACGATAATCAATTTTGGGAATCATGTGTTCAGAATTTCTATATGATGCAGATCAGACGAGACGAAAAGGGGAGAGATGCTACCACAAGATATAAGATATGGGGGCTACGCCCGTCCTCATCTGGACTAGCATCCCCACCTTACTCGACACATCAGGGGTACTCAATTACTACGTTCGTGCGCATATATAACTCTAAGGTCTGAAGGCTTGGCACGTCTTCAGAACCAAGTTAAACACCACCACCTCCTTCAGTCAGTTGCTCAAATGCCCGTCGATCTAGAAAGCTACGCCTCTCCTCAGGTACAACTCGTCAAGGAAGTTTATCGGGCAGTACTTGCAAGGGACTTGAGCCTCCTCGCAAAGCCCTTGCACAAGGACTTTCACCATGTCATTCATCCACGATCTCTCGGCAAGGTGCCGATAAACAGAGATGAGTGGCTTGCAACGATGGCGGAAGGCCTCAGCACCCCCGTCCAGCTCGAGACGGCAAGTTATATTGGTTTTCACTCAATCCTCACCCAGGCTAAATGCTTTCACAGATTTTCCATTCCATCGTGGAAACCCCAGGGAAGGCTGTTCTTCATGTCCGTATCCCAATTCGTTCAGGTTAACCTTGCATATACTTAACATAGCGTGTCTATTCCTAATAGGTCTCCGTCAGTGTGAAGGGGTTGTTCGGGCAGGACATGACAGACGAGTCAATCTGGATCGTAGGGTTTGCTTCTAGCGAGGACGGAAGTCTGAAAATCAAGGAGATAGAGCAATTCGCCGACACCACAAACTTCGTTGACCTGACATTGTTTGCTGCGAAAACCAGGAAGTAATACTGTGCTTCGTTTGTCACCCGATGACGGAATATGAAACCTGTGTACATGTACGATAACCAGACAGTTTCATGCGAGCTATGTACTTTGATACTACTTTGTCTCAACAATGCCTGTACGTCAGCAAGCAAGGTAAACACCGACTTCAATCGACCGTTCCCCCACTAAACGAAGGGGTTCCAGATCACTGGGTGGGCGACAGCGGGGGTAATAGCATTACAAAACAACATAACAAGCATCACATTCATACCAAGTGAAGTTGTAACTCCAGCGTGCGCCGCGTATGCAGTTATCGATCAAATATACAAATGACTTGAGACGACAACCGCAGAACGAAATTAGAAGGGGAGCAATATCATGAGTCAGTCTCTGGGAAGCCACTTATCTGCGAGAATGAGCTACTAGTACTGACTCAAGGTCGCGAAGAGGGTGATTGCACCCAGGATCACACTAGCCTACAGTGAATCACCAACCAGTTGGAGTTCATTCAGGCTCGTTTATGGTGGAAGTAGGTTCGACACCTGCATCTTTGTAGTCAGCGAACAGCTCGTTACACTTGTCATTCGTGGTCATGGTGGAGGGTCTCCCATGGAAGGTTGAACATGATGCATATATGATGAATTGAATTGAACATGGGCCATGCGCAGACAGGACAACGGTAGTCTCGTGCCTAGCCGTAATGACTCTACGTGCCTGCGGCCCTGCGCTTCAAGTTTGGGATATGATCGTGGTGAGGTTACGGACCCCGGTAACTCCCACACGAACCCCTTTTTCGGAACCAGGCTGACATGTAATGTCATATCTGTGGGGAACTGATAGTTCAGCAAATATACAATAAAAGTGATGAACATTTAAGACCCGTAAGTTCTCTCCAGCTTCAGGTCCGGGTTTATCCGGAGGGTGTGGGTGTTTGGCAAGACCTTTATAAACAAACAAACCACAGCGCAACGATGTATGGACAACTTGTAGGATCGGTCGCGGCGTTGTCCGCCAGTCCCCGACTCTTGGTGCTCAACATGCAACAACAACCACAAACAATTTCTTTTATTAGTTAAAAGTTGCTTGGCAGACAAAAACCCTCCTCGCTACGTGGGAGTCCGAGGATCACAACCGACTCCTATAGAAATTGAACAATAATCGAAACGTCATCCAGCCAAGGTACGTCCAAGTCCACCGTCAACACCTTGGACACACGCACCGTGTCTCCTCCAAGCTCCTCCCAAAGCGACTGCAAAGCCCTATTATCCCTCTCACACTGCACGCAGATCCCGATTTCATGCATTGCAACCACCGCTCGATCACGCTCCATTGCGCCTCCCCATAAATGTCCGTAAACCCGTTGTCTAAATGAGGCAGAGGCAAAGCCGTAGAGCCAGGTCACCAGACTAGTGTAAAGGTACGATAATCAATTTTGGGAATCATGTGTCCAGGATTTCTATATAATGGAGGTCAGACGACACGAAAAGGGGAGATGCTACCACAAGATATAAGATATGGGGCCACGCCCGTCCTCATCTGGACTAGCATCCCCACCTTACCCGACATATCAGGGCACTCGGTGAGTACGTTCATGCGCATATATAACTCTGAGATCTGAGGCCTGAGAGCCTGGCACGTCTTCAGAACCAAGCTAAACCCCTCCTCCTCCTTCACTCAGGTTGCTGAAATGGCTGTCGATCTAGAAAGCTACACCTCTCCTCAGGTAGAACTCATCAAAGAAGTTTATCGGGCAGTAGCTGCAAGGGACTTGAGCCTCATCGCAAAGCCCTTGCACAAGGACTTTCACCGTGTCATCCATCCACGATCTCTCGATAAGCTGCCGATAAACAAAGATGAGTGGCTTGCAATGATGGCGGAAGGCCTCCGAGTCAGCACCTCCATCGAGCTCGAGACGGCAAGTTATACTGGTCGCCACTCAATCCTCGCCCAGGCTAAAATACTCTCAGACTTTCCATTCCATCGTGGAAGCCCCAGGGAAGGTTGTTGTTCATGTCCGTATCCCAATTCGTTCAGGTTAACCTTGCATATACTTAACATAGCGTGTCTACTCCTAATAGGCTTCCGTCAGTGTGAAGGGGTTGTTCGGGCAGGACAGAACAGACGAGTCGATCTGGATCGTAGGGTTCGCTTCTGGCGAGGACGGAAGTCTGAAAATCAAGGAGATGGAGCAATTCGTCGACACCACAAACTTCATTGACATGGCATTTCTAACTGCGAAAGCCAGCAAGTAATACTGTGCTTCGATTGTCACCCAATGACGGAATATGAAACCTGTGTACATATACGATAACCAGACGGATTCATGCGAGCTATGTACTTTGTTCGCAACTTTCTACGTACTCAATAAAACTAACAAAAATTTTCGCCATGTACGACACAGCAGAACACGACGCATAACTTGGGTGAAGCCCCGTCCTTCAGCTTCAACATTCAACAGCGAATTACCAACCAGTTGGAGTTCATTCTCGTCTATGGTGGAAGTAGGTTCGACACCTGCATCCTTGTAGTCAGCGAACAGCTCGTTATACTTATCGTTCGTGGTCATGGTGGAGGGTCTCCCATGGGAGAGTGACTCGGAGTCCAAGCGAAAAAAACGCTGCCATCAGTTATTTATTTGCCTAGGGAAGCCTGGGAAGGCAAGATAACCGGATCGAACATGATGCGATAAGTTGAACATGGGCCATGCGCAGAATCATCAAAGGTAGTCTCGTGCCTAGCCACAAATGCGCTTCAAGTTTGGGATACTGTGGTGCAACTGGGGTGTAGGAAACGTACGTTACGGACCCCACACGAACGGCCCCTTTTTCGGAACCAGGCTGGCATGTAAGCCTTGTCATATCTGTGGGGCAACTGATAGTAAAAATGATGAACATTTAGGACCCGTAAGTCCTCTCCAGCTTCAGGTCCGTGTTTACCCAGAGGGTGTGGGTGTTTGGCAAACCACAGCGCAACGAACTGAAAGATATGGACATGCAACAAAGCAACTAGTACAATTACATGATGCTAGATTACTAGTAGATAGAAATTGAACAGTAATCGAAACGTCATCCAGCCAAGGTACGTCCAAGTCCACCGTCAACACCTTGGACACACGCACCGCGTCTCCTCCAAGCTCCTGCCGAAGCAACTGCAAAGCCCTATTATCCCTCTCACACTGCACGCAGATCCCGATTTCATGCATTGCAACTACCGCTCGATCACGCTCCGTTGCGCCTCCCCATAAATGTCCGTAAACCCGTTGTCTAAATGAGGCAGAGGCAAAGCCGTAGAGCCAGGTCACCAGACTAGTGTAAAGGTACGATAATCAATTTTGGGAATCATGTGTTCAGAATTTCTAATGATGGAGGTCAGACGACACGAAAAGGGGAGATGCTACCACAAGATATAAGATATGGGGCTACGCCCGTCCTCATCTGGACTAGCATCCCCACCTTACTCGACATATCAGGGTACTCAATGACTACGTTCGTGTGCATATATAACTCTGAAATCTGAGAGCCTGGTACGTCTTTAGAACCTTTACACACCACCTCCTCCTTCGGTTGCTCAAATGGCCATCGATCTAGAAAGCTACACCTCTCCTGAGGTACAACTCATCAAGGAAGTTCATCGGGCGGTACTTGCAGGGGACCTGAGCCCCGTCACAAAGTTCTTCCACAAGGACTATCACCATGTCATCCATCCACGATCTCTCGGTAAGCTGCCGATAAACAAAGATGGGTGGCTTGCAATGGTGGCAGAATGCCTCAGCAGAGTCAGCACCCCCATTCATCTCGAGACGGCAAGTTATACTGGTTGACATTCAATCCTCACCCGGGCTAAATGCTCTCACAGACTTACCATTCCATCGTGGAAGCCCCAGGGAAGCTTGTTCTTCATGTCCGTATCCCGATCCGATCGTTCAGGTTAATCCTGCATATACTTAACATAGCGTGTCTATTCCTAATAGATATCAGTCAATGTGAAGGGGTTGTTCGGGCAGGACAGAATAGACGAGTCGATCTGGATCGTAGGGTTCGCTTCTGGCGAGGACGGAAGTCTGAAAATCAAGGACGTAGAGCAATTCGCTGACACCACAAACTTCATTGATCTGGCATCTCTTACTGCGAAAGCCAGCAAGTAATACTGTGCTTTGTCTGTCACCCGATGATGGAATACGAAACCTGTGTACATGTACGGTAACCAGACAGATTCATGCGAGCTATGTACTTTGATACTGTACTATATTTCTTCGTTTCAACAATGCCTGTACGCCAGCAAGCAAGGTAAACACCGACTTCAATCGCCCGTTCCCAAGTAAACGAAGGAATTCTAGATCACTGGTTGGGCGACAGCAGGGGGAATAGGTTTACAAAACGACATAACAAGCATCACATTGATACCAAGTAAAGTCGTAACTCCAGCGTGCGCCGTGTATGCAGTTATCGATCAAATATACAAATGACTTGAGACGACAACCGCAGAACGAAATTAGAAGGGGAGCAATATCATGAATCATTCTCTGGGAAGCCAGTTATCTGCGGGAATGAGCTACCAACTCAAGATCGCGAAGAGGGTGATTGCACCCAAGATCACTCCAGCCTATCGATCAATTGAACAGAGAAAGATCAGATCCACGTATCTACGAGGGAAGCAACTGTGCTTGGAAGGACTCACAAAATTCAACGTTGCACCAGTGACAGGGAAGAAGAAAGGCGAAACCTGGACCGCAAACACAATAGCGTTGAAGAACGCAGTGGCAGCGTAGAAGCATTTGGGCCTAACTCGAACTTCGACCATCTAAATTCATCTGGGGTCATGAACAACTTCAACAATGCGATGAGACCATATGGAGGTGTCGGAGGATACCACCTGTGGAGGTGACAGAGGCGAAGGCCACTTGGCTGGGGAGGATCGTGCAGAGGATGCAAGCAGCATAGATATACATGGCGGTCGCCATATTTCGTGGTAGTTTGCTTTTGTGTACCTGTCCGATCCAGGAGGAAAATGGCAAGACACCATCACGGGCCACAGTAAAGAGACGAGAGGTAGTGATAATTGAGGTAGAAGTACCCTGCACAAGGTCAATCGCTGAGCAGCAAGGTTACGGAAGGGGAATTGCCAAGGTAAAACAAGCTACTACAACAGTGATAATGGAGATGCTGGGACCCTTACCCAATGCCATAGCGTAAATCTGTACAAAGGGCTGGGGGCGTCCAAGGAAAAAATGGTGTCCACAGTCAGAGCGCAAAACAAGAAGAGGATGGTGGTAAGGAATCTCACCATTAATGAGTAGGGCCGAGCAGATCTCCGCAATGACAGCAGCCGCATCACGAGACTCTAGGATTTCTTATAATGACTTATAATGCCTTGTCATACGGACCTAGCGTTTTTCATGTTATCTGACCATCGTTATATGGTAATTGTACTTCCGAAGG
>JBBPRQ010000725.1:0-16367 GCA_038093095.1 Boletus insuetus | reverse complement strand
TTTCCAGTGGACTTGGTGACGACGCCAACGTAACCGAGATCTGGAGGACCTTCGAGGATGGTGACACCTTGCTCGAGAGGGAGGGACAAGGTCCATCTTTGTGACGATGCCAACAACACGTGAAACCAAGGGGTCTACTTTGCGACTGGCATGGATAGCGGGGGAGTTTGCAAGATCCAAATCTGCAGCACAAACAGCGGGATGACGTTGAATTCGCAGATGTACTTTTCACAAAGTGGCAAACTTGTCACTCGGGCTGGTCCGTGGAAGCGATATGAACGTGACCGGGTAAGTCGACGAGGGTGAGGTCTGGGACATGTGGAATGTATACGCAGAGGTCAATGAGTTTGTTCAAAACGGCCTTGAAAGAGGGGACGACTAGGTTCAAGTCGGTGAGTGTCTGTCGTATTTGAGTAAAGTCTGTGATTTTACCGAGGTCGAGCGCTGGTAACTCGCAGTATTCTTCGGGTACTTGGTCGTTTCCCGTTGAGGGTGTATGTATGAGGGTGAGTTCGATAGAACGCCTTGTCGTCGTGTTGTTACCCCTACGGCCAAATGGTGAGTGGCGGTGACAAGGACAAAAGACGACAGACTTCGGGATGAACTCGTGGCCGACAAGCCTTAGCCTCAAGAACGGAGCTTTTTCCCAAGCTCTGGCTGCCAATGATACTGAGGAGCATTGATTTTATCTCGACAAGCTTCTTGGTGAGATGCATGAGCACCGTCTTGGTGTCGAGCCTATCATAAATCGGAGGGGTGCAGCGACAGGGCTGGTGGCATTTTCTTCTGGAGATCTATTGCACAGGTTTCTCGAGTCTTGAGGAAGAACCGCGGTCGTGACGCCTGGTGTCATCAGGTCCTTGAGGAACTGGGTGTAGCGGACACAAGGTGGCGACTTCAGTCGGTCCATTAGGACCAAACATGAGCAAGCGAATACTGCTACTTGCAGCTCACTTCCACAGAACCTGAATACCAAACGCTTGACAAGTTCCGCATCCTGTCAGCCCTCACTGGCGCATATTATCACGCCAGTCCTACAGATGTTTAAACATGTAATTTGGATGTGCGTTTTTGGTATTCAGTAATCCTGGTCAGGGTATTGGTGTTGACGTCACCTGACATAAGTTCTGCAGCCAACCGCCAACATGGAATTCAGCGTCGTCTTGTATCCTTCTTTCTTCCTCCCCTCCGAGAAGGCCATATCCTCCCTACAAACCGTACTCAACACCATACACCTCGAGAGTGGTTAGATATCATGCTCGAAAACGACCCCGAGCATAATTACATCGTCACCAATTTGTGGCATTACAAACGACTCCTACCCCTGCTGGATTTCCAGAATGAATATATCGTCCTAGAAGTTCGTCAGAGGCCCCCCTTCTCCAGCCCCCCCACCTTGATCAAGGTGTCTCGCACCATTGTAAACGGTTCCTTCCCAGCTCGACTCGGCTTGTGGGGCCCCCGCAACCGACACCATCGATATTCTACCACCTGGAACCCAATTCACTGATCACTGTCTCCACCGACTCACCTGGCTGCAAAATCGTGCCCCAGTCCTTTGTCATATCTCGATGTTTATCCATGGAATCCACACTTCCATGCCACGATACTTCCTCGTCAGAACGTCTTGCTACGCCTTTGCCGGTGCAATCAAAGATTGCATCCACATCCGATTTAATGGGCTTGGAGGACCTCGTGAATCCCACTCTATGGGGTGCATCCCAACAGGCACAACGAAGGCGCAGGGGGTGGCTGCTGGTGTGGCGTTACATAGTGCAATCCAAGGTGATCTACATGGTATGTCATGATTATTCTTCCATTGTCTTGACGCTCATGGGTGCAATTCTAGATGGTCAGGAGCATGGTCAGGGGGAGAGAGGAGTTGCCTGTTCATATCTCTGGTTGTGTCGCTCCCTAACGCCGGTTTGTCAAACCATAGATTTCCTTTCCTACTTTATAGCCATCACAGTCTCATGTTCTCCCTTTACCTCTAGCCCATTGTCTTCCCGCACCCTTACACTTGCACACTTGTTCACTTGTGTTACATAAGACGACCTGTACATTAAGGGCCATCTTCGTCTTTCCTGTCGCCCGTGACCGTGCTCTAATAAACTTTCGCTTGCCACGCCCACCAGAGGATGCACCACGCGCTCCAGATACAGGAGATCTTGTCCAATATCTTTGGTCACCTTTATAGGTGCATTGATCAGGCGTCTCTGGCTAGAACATGTCGCGCATTTAAAGAACCAGCGTTGGATGTTCTCTGGGAAGTGTTTTCTCGCGACATTCCCCCTCTCGCGCCTTCCAGAGGCATCTCGTCCGCTATACCTAAACAACCACCTAGTAAGATGTTTCATCACTTTGTGGATGTATCATTCATTTTTCTCCCGTCGTTTCACAAAGTGCTATTCGTTTACCAGACCTGGTTTGGTCCTGACCTGTCTGGGTAAGTCAGACTGTTCAAGATTAGCATCAAGATGAGCACTTTCCTGGTGCCTATCTGCCTGTGCCTCCCGTCGTGCTCTCGCATCTTGTCCGTGAACTGTCGGAACTTGAAGGGAGGGTCGTTGCAAAGTTCTCAGCTAGGTCCGACTTTTTGGCATATTTCGTGTGCGGCTTTCGACAAGGTTTGCGTCCGTCACGGGAAACTGGAATCATTGGTCGGGCCAGTCGGGCCGAGATATTGGCACATAACACGTGATGGCAGGTGCAGGCGTTCAGTTCAGCCCAATCGTCTTCAACATTCACCATCGCCAGAAGATGCATCACACGCTCGAGATAGAGGAGATCCTCTTGAATATCTTTGATCGCTGCTATTCGAGTCATAATAGAAAAGATCAATCCGATCTGGCGTCTCTGGCTAGAACATGTCGCGCGTTTAAAGAGCCGGCGCTGGATGTGCTCTGGAAAGATTTGGACGATCTATCCCCTCTCACGCATTGTATTCCAGATGCGTCCCATCAGCTATCCCCGAACAACCGTACGGTAAGATGTTTCCAACTATCTCTTGGATCGATTGTGAATATCTTTCGATCTTCCCCATTCCATGAACTAGCGTTCGTTTAGCAGACCGCTGACGGAGACTGAGTGGGATACCCTTCAACGTTACACGTGTCGCATCTGTCGTGTAATGGATTTTGGATCTGGACTCGACGAGAAATCCATCAAAATCCTCTTGAAACCTCCCACCACTCAGTCACTCTTCCCCAACCTTCGCTATCTCATTTGCAACCATAAAAACGCTGAACCCGCGCATCTGCTTCACCTTCCCTTCCCTTCCCTGAAATTTCTCTGGGTCAATTCTGATGATCCGCGTTGGTTTCAGGATTCCCTCGAGTCGTTTTCCGAGGTCTCCCCAAATGTCAACGGTCTTCGCCTTCGTATGCACCAGTCTGATGTCGCATTCGACAAATTGGTCTCAAATTGCATCTGCCGGTGGCAAAACCTTCGGACTGTGGATTGTCCTAATATCTGCCTGGATGTGGAAGCTCTTGCCCATCTGTCCCGTGTGCCTGCGTTGACCCGGCTCACCTTCAAGCAGATCGTTGCATTGCCGGACTGCGTCTCACCTCTTTTTTTCTCCAACCTGCGCGACCTGGTGATACATTCTGCGTCCTTGGACCCAATTTCACACTTATTGTCACGGATCCGACTGCCTGTCATCGAAGATATCGCTGCATTCATTTACAGCTGTCCTTCAAAGCAGGCATTCTCTTCCTTCTTGGCTGGCGTCCAGACATCAAATGCTGATCACGCCATCAAATACCTCTCGTTGTATCAATCATCGTCCGCGATACCTGACTATGTCCTCTCGGAGGATCCCCTACTTTGCTCAGAGGACTTGCGGCCCTACATGGCATTCAGCAACCTTCACCACATACACCTCGATGTCGAGTGGAAAGTGGGCTTGACAGACAGCGATCTTTTAGCATTGGCATCGGCATGGCCAAACTTGGAGCACCTCATTATAAACGTTGATTGGGGCTGGAACACTCCAAACGGAATCACGCCAAACGGACTGCTACAACTTCTACAGACATGTCCGTTGCTCTGTCAGGTTTACCTCGCCATGGACACGCGAGGTTATACTGACTTGCCACCTCCAAACCTTGGATTAACGTTGCCACCCCGGGCCCGCTTTTACCTCGATGTCCTCGACTCCATGATTGAAGCAGAATCTGTCCCCGCCGTCATCGCTCTCTTTACCGCTATTGCATCTTGCTCCAACTTTTCCTTTCATTGTTGGACTGGTTGTTATTTTATACTACCACAGCATTGGGAGGTATGCGAAGCTCGTTGGACGAAGGTTTTGGGACGGGTCCAAGAGGCTATCGGCGGTCGTGACATTCTAGGGGAGGAGACTGCCATTCAGGGTTCGAGTACATGATCTTGTGCATGTGGGAGAAAAAGGGCTTCAGGAACGTAGTAGGAGTGAGGGCGGTACATATAACTGTCAGGGCAACTGGGAGTATGAGGGCTGTGATTCACGGGAACGTCCGCGATTTCAACCCCTCGTAAGGCGCATGTTACCAGTCAGGCGGTCGAGAAGACCAGCTAAAAATAGTTAGTCTCGTGTTGAAAGGGCCTATTGAACTAACCTGTAATCTTTGATACAACAGTGAATGCGCACCCAAGAGAAGCCGACACAAACACACCAAGTACAGTATACAGTAGCACTAGGCGCACCCCCAAAAGGGATCCCATCGACGACGGCCATGGCACCACGCAACGCATCAACTAACCGCGGGTAACACAAAAACGGCACTGGATGGTCACGGACGCTCGTCCGCCGCTTATACATTCCGATGTTGCCTGTCCCTGTCGAGTTGGAACTTGTCGCTCTTCAACATTCAGATGTTTGCCAATGTTCGCACACATGTTCATGGACGATTGGAGACCATGCCTTGAGTGGGTTAATCCGTGGTACGACTTTCCTGTGAGCCTTGATGGACAAGGACGCGCTGTTATACTCCACTAGTTCAACTTGCAGGCTAGCGCGGGACCTACATGGATCTGTTGGATTTCGTCATCGTTACCTGATAGACGATGGGACGACGTCACATGATTGGTACCCAAGTTTGCTCGAGATATCGAACTCGAAAAAATATCAAGGACAGGAGCAGCGACTTACTGTGGTTGACCATTGAAAACTGAGACTCGGAGCGGGGCAAGAAAGGAAAACCTGATGCACCTAATACGAAAACTTGCGAGTGTGCCCCACGCGAGTACGTTGAATCCAGTAGTCTGCTGAGTGAATAGCTCTCCGAGTCATAATGAAGGGGAAGAAGAACCACAGGCAGTGAAGAAAATCTAAAGAGGATGTCCAGTTCCGGCTTTTTGAATGTCTTGTTCGAAAAAGCCTACGTCACTGAATTAAAATCCTTTGGATATAAGATGCATGATGCACGCCCTGAGTTGGTGTCGGTACATGGACGTGCCACAAGCTCCGAGCAGACAAAAAACAACGCCGTATACTACAAGAGCCAACCTATTACAAAACCAACAAAACCCAGAGACTATCACAAAAAAAGTCCAAGGATTGTAACATATGTTACATCTACAATACCTGTAGCCAGGAGAGACTGAAAAAAGAGACAAGGTTAACCAATGGGAATACGACACCTCAGGTATGCGCAATGGTGACGAAATTATATAGATAGGTAAGGGGAAAAGAAACGAACGCGAGCGCCATCGTCCACGTACTAGTAGGGGGAGACCAGACGAGATAGTCATATGTACTAGTACACATTATCAATAACACGAAAGTGCAAAAGTACTTGCCAGAAGATTTGGCCATGAGTCTATACAGATGAGTGTGTGGCAGGTCTTGCAAATGAGGATGGTAGCGCATCGTTGTTGGAGATCGGTAGCAAGTGGTGCAGTGTCACACGGGACACAATGGATGGAAATCGGGTAATTATGTTGGGGAACGAGGCAACGACAGCGCAGAGTTGATCTTGTCTACCCATAGGGACGCGACAGCACCCGATTCAGCAGCATATGTCTGCGATTTCGTTGACTACATGCGTCGCATTAGATACAAAGGGGCCTCTTCTCGGTGCGAACAAGTGATGACGCACCGTCAAGACGACGAACTCTCTCTCGCTCTTCTGCTCTGCGCTTTCAACGATCGACTTGGCCTCTTTCTCCCTCTCCTTTATCTTCTCTGTACCCGAGCCCACGTTAACTCCTTTCCTCAAATTCAGCTCCGACTTCAAACCAACATCTCCCTCTACTCTCTGTTTGACGCACAGTAGCCGGTGTGTTGTCAGTAACAATTGCCTCGTCTTTGTTCGGATGGGCGACACGCTAATCGGAAGCCTCAGCTTGCTCCCCCGCCGTTTGGGAGAGCGAGCTTCGACACGCGTGCTAAAAAGAATCATTTCTCCAGGAAGAAGCAACGACGAGCTAATGTCATGACATGGCGTCAACATGTTGCATCAAAGGGTATGGAAGTCAATCGAGCTTACAAGTCTGCATCACGCAGTCGTCCGTTGCCCTGTACTGGCGTCAATGCTCTATTACGTCCCCTTTCGAGTTCTTGAACCACGATCGCAACAGCAACGTTCGACTTGCCAACCAAGCTACCATCCGAGGAGCTGGTGCCCGATCCCGGAGGGTTGCCGTTGTGTGGATTTGAAGGAATGGGTATTGGGGTCGGGGTCGGGGTCGAGAGCGACGTCGAGGTTGGGGGTATAGTGGTGTCCGAGGGTGACTCCTTGTCCACCTCCTTGGCTACCTTGGCCGCGTCATCGGTTTCGTTCGCGGTCGTAGTCTGTGCAGTCGGACCCGATTCGACATGAGCATCACCGTTTTCGGTCGTGAGAGTATAATCTGGGACTTCCCCTGTGGGTCCAACCTCCTCCACGATGCGCGACGCGCGCTTGAACGTGCCCGTTGTGAGCTTATATCTCTCAAACCCTGCACCCTGGGCGCCCTCTGCCCACACTATTCCATCATCATCGACAGGTGGGCGGTTGCAGTTCACCATGGTGCCCTCTGTCTCACCCGCATCGTCGTCGTCCCCCGTGTCTACAAGTGCATCCCATCTCGCACCAACATCATTCCATCGGGCGTCCTCGACATCTAACAGACCCGCGTGGTTCTGCGGTTCCTTCTTTACGAGGCCAGGGTCGAGTGGCGGCGGCGGATCCGTCCAGAGTGTGCTCCATTTGATGGAAGCGAGGAAGGGATGGCTACGAAGCAGCGACGGCGAGGATGGTGTTCGGGATGCGCCGAGTCTCTGTTGGGGGTCGCGAACCTATATTTAGTGAAGAGGGGTCAGCATGCCGAAAAGAGCAAACAGGACAATGAGATAACGGACCAAAAGTTTGCTTACGAAATCCTTGGCGTCTTCGTCGAAGCCTTCAGGAAAAGAATATTCCAGGGACTTGATCTTCTGCCACGTGAGGTACTCGGACAGTCCCTGGAAGGTGAATCTGCCCGCGATCATCTGGAAGACGATGCAACCGAGCGACCATAGGTCAGAGCTATGGAAGGATGTCAGTTTTCCAACATGGGTCGAGAAGTATCGCACGCCCACCTCTTGGACGTCTCGTTACGTTCCAAGAGCTCCGGAGAAACGTACTGTGCAGTCCCGACGAACGAATTGGCACGTTCTTCTGTAATCCCATGCATTGAATGGGCTGATGTAGACCAGTGAAGAAAGGCATAGCTTACGACCATTTTCAAGGATCTTGCCAGTTCCAAAATCGGTAATCTTTATCCGGAACTCGCTATCGAGAAGGAGATTCTCCGGTTTGAGGTCTCTGGGATTGGAAAACATTTATAATGAGTGCTTCTGTGTCCTTGGTGGAAGGGGTGTACCTATGGATAACATCCCTGTCGTGCATGTACTCGATAGCATCGACGATTTGCGCTGTGTAATACCTTGCGCATGCCAACGACAAGGATCCCAGCCGTGATATCCGCGATTGCATCTCGCCGTTTGGTGCAAGATCCAGCACGAAGACTAGATCGCATGCATCAGTCACAGCCTGACCCCGCAACGGACGACGTACATAGACTCCACTCGTCCTGGAACGTCCAATGTAGGTGGATGATACCCGGGTGACCAGCCCCGAGCTTTACGAGCACGTTCTTCTCTGCAAGTGCCACGAGCATCTTCTCCTTGCGAATCAGGTGATTCTTGTCTAGAATCTTGATAGCATACTCTTGTCCGCTGCGGGTATACCGCGCGCGCATCACCTGATGGAGCGTGACATATTACATATTAGCCACGGGGATGGCCACAGCAATTCGTGTACGTCGGCCGTACGTACAGTGGAATATGAGCCCTCGCCTAGGGTCTCTCCAAACACGAAATCTTGGGCCGACAAACGCGTGTTTGCAGACGGGTTCTGCGACCTGGACGGTTTGCGCGATTTTGAGCGAGGCTGAGCCTGTCTGGAGACAACGACTGGCTCTGGCATGAGATCCGGGTGGTCTGACCCGAGTGACACGCCCAACTCTCTCGTCAGGTATGCAGGTGGTCGGATGGTCTGCGAGGGGGGAGACTGTGGGCTTCGGGAACGGGGCGACGAGAACGTGCGGGTTGGGCGTGGCCGGGGAGTCCAGAGGGCGGTGCTGGTGCTGGTCTCGGAGTCGGAAGACGAGGATATGACGGAAGCATTTCTGCTGAGGTCCGCGAGTGTTGGGGGAAAGGTAAGTTCTAGGGACTTGCCCGGTATTATGTCTACGGACTCGACCATACGGAGAGCGGGGGGAATGTCAGAGACCCGTCTGGAGAAGAAACTTTTGTGCTGAGAAACAGGGATCTGGAACATCCCCACTGTCGCACAGCCACCCCCTGCCGAGCAACCGGTGTTCCGTTTTCCCACGGTGTTCCAACTCTTCCGTGTTATGAAACCGAGGACAGTATCAATATTATAGCCCAGCCTGACAGACCCAAGCGCCAAACCGATTCCCGAACTCCCTCCGCATGACTGATCCATCCCCGGCGGATCGGTCCCCTTAGTGAACACACGTGCAGTGCTTACTGCGACAGTGTCGGACATTCGGCGCATCACCAGGGTGTGTGGGAAACGGAGAACTCCCACTGGAATAACCTGTAGAGCTGACATGCGGTCAAGTTGAAACTGATCGGACATGCCTACTTCATCAAGTCCCGTCCCGTTCGAGCACCGCAAGCTCGGGAGAAGAGCGGCGTTGTTCACTTGAGCGTGCTGTCCAACAAACCCTTCCACACGTGCAACGATCGTCACGGTGATATTCATATTCACGGTCTGGCTCAAAAGTCTGGTCCACAGGAATCTGGCCCATGTGTTTGCAAAGCCAGAACATCATTACGATGGTTGTAACGAGCATTCGCATCAAAATGCCACGTGTGTACTATCGGTCAAGGGGGGTAAACGACATGACAAGTCAACGGAAAGCCAGCCTATCTTTCGGGGTGTCCAACACAGTCCAGTCGTCGAGTGTCCGCGAGTGTCTGTCTTGAGGTGGAGGCTTCGCTGGCCGTCTCTGCTTCTTTGCATCTTCGGTCTTATCCCAGCCATCAAAGCTCCACCCGTCATCCTCAGCGGGTTGCAGAACCGCACTCTTCCACGACTCCTCGTGTGGACTAGACGCTGACTTGCGAGTCCGGTCCCGAAGCGCAAGTCGCTCAATTCGGTGAAGTAGCCTCATCACCTCCACTTCTCCCAGCTGTTCCCAAACCCTCCTCGCCAGTAGATTGGCATCCTTTGCGTCATCGGTACCTTCCCCCAACTCTACAGGCCGTGCCTCCCCAACCTCCCGTCTCACCTTTTCCATCAACATACGCGTCCGCCCATCAATTTTAACTCCATTTGCCCTCATCTCTTCAAGTGCATTCCACACCCCTTCCAAATCGCCCCAGCCTTCCCACTTGGCTTCGATCAGTTCATTGTAGGCCGGTGCCGTGCATCCAAAGACATACGACGGTATCGACATGCGCGCAGCATGATTAAAGATGGCCAACGAAAGCGACGGATTCGAATATGTCGTTCTGAAAATCCGCATCGCATGCGCGATCAGGTGCGGATAGATAGAATGTTTTCCCGGTCCCATAGCTAATCTCGACGATGGCGACGCAGCGGCCGTATCCGTATCCTTGCCTTTCCGATCCCCTTTCGTCGCACCCGCGTTCGAGGCAGCCATCGCCCGCTTGGCTTCTTCGTCCCACTGTTGTGCCTCTCCAAAGAGTTCCTGAGTTACCCATTGAAGGAGGTCATAGTCCGTATTAAATAGCTCCATGGTTTCTTTTTTTCGATCGAGTTCTTCGTCGATAGCGCTCGTCCATCGAACGCGTGACGTATGTCGTCGCAGCGTGCGGAACAGATCATTAAGTTGAGTGTCTGCACGTCCGATACTCTGCGTCTGGCCCGACAAGGACGGTGCGTCGGAAAGTATGGGGGAGGAGGTCCCCTGCGCAGACGAGGGCGTCGAACCCTTCCCCGACGAAGCAGAGGCGGGGGCCTTGCCTTTTTGCGCAGACACGGCATTGAATATCATGTCAAACATCTCGTCAAACACGCTCATTTCTCGCGCTGTGATGGACGCGCGTTGGTGCCTGACCCCCGACGAACGTTGGATGATGCTTTGGCTTTGGCCATGGCCCTTTTTACGCCCAGAGGTGGAGGCAGTGGTGGTGAGTGGAAGAACGGGGTCAATGTCAGAGAAAACGTGATCCCAAGGTGATTCGGGTGCGGTGAAGATAGAGTCTTGGACTTGGGATTTGACCTCGGGTTGAGAGGTGGATGCGGTAGCAGTGCTAGTGGAGGTGGTGCGAGCGGAGAAAGAGAATATCGCGACACGGCGAGACAAAGCCCGACTGGCCAACATCATGAGTGGTGTCCTCAACGACAACCTTGAGGTAAGAAGGAAAAGTCAGAGTTGTGTATGTTACGCCAACAAGCTTACGCTTACTCAAGGCGCTATAGCCAAGTGGTTACGGCGACAGATTAGAAATCTGTTCCTCTTTGAGGGCGCAGGTTCGAATCCTGCTGGCGTCGAAGCTTTTTTAACTTCTTTATAACCCTAAATCTGCATATTCCAATTCAACAAAACATGGCAACCATTCGTTATGATCTCTACGAGTACTACTGACCCGGACATTATTGAAACCAAATACAACGGGCTATCTTCTTGATGAATGGATTATGTGCTGGCTAACGAGTCTCACATCATAAACATTTTTTTCTTTATACATGAAATGTAAATCAATTCACATAAATTAGTTAATTAATTTGGAATGTATCGTGATAAACTACACACCTAAGTGAAGATAACATCTCTTTGACGGTAAATTAAGTTTATGTCTGAGTGACCTTTGTGGATAGAGGCGAGCAAGCTTTTCCGTCATATGTTTGTTGATTGAATCATCAAATATGGTCCTGTCGTGTGGCTGTGATGTGCCCTTGTCACCATGTAGTAGATTCTGTAGTGGTTTTTTGTGTCATATGCTAGATACCAACAATGGAATGAATAAATTACCCCAAATTCACCGTCTGACTCTCGTGGGTGTGAGTGTTTGCCTGACATCCCAATTTCTGTTCAATAAATGACATATGTATACCAATAATTTTCATTCTCAATGAGCATTAGTATTATGCCTCTCAGGTTGTCACTGGCCACCTTGATGCCAGCATCCAAGCGACATCCAGGATTTCATATGTTAGACAATACATATAATACATCTTCTTTGACCTTAGAGTCATAGGTAGCATCACACTCATCAGTATTAACGAAACAACCAATCAATTCACGTATTAGGGTACATGGATGCATGCACTGGGTATGTGGTACTAGGTGGGGACTCGGAGTAAGGAGGGGCAAAAGCAGAAATGAGTGTATCAACAGCAGGGAGTAAGGAGGGGCAAAAGCGGAAATGAGCATATCAACAGCAGGAGATAATTAGCAAATGACTACTATGACATGAGAGATAGGGCTAGAGCCACATGAATTGGTGGATGGACTGCTGCCAGTCAGGAAGGGCATTTCCATCAGATGTGCGCAGACAGGAGGTCCTATTATCACCAGGAAACATCTTGAGGTCAATCTGAAGCACTTCAGTAAAGTCTCTGTGAGTGAGAAGGTAAGCAGGAGATGAGTGGTTGTACAGCAGCAACTTACTTTTCCCATTCCTTCTTATGGAACTCTGCAGAATATCCCTCCAGCTTGGAGTGCATCTTGTCGAGTATAGTGTCAACAAACTCCCAAAACTGGTGGTCACACCATAGGCGGTCATTTGGATTAGCCTTGTCCACAGTCTTGTTATTGTCCTGAATGTTGGACTTGGACCCATCCTCATGCTCTTCAGGCCTCACCTCCTCTTGACACTCAGACTGCTGTATCTTCTTGACAAGGGATTCTGTCAGTATTTTGTTGAATAATAACATGTTCTGATGCTGGGCAAAAATCAATGACAAGATGATGATGAATAATTTTTTTGGGCTTACCAGGAATGCATAGTGTGCCCACTGACTTGTCATCACATCAACAAAGTTGATGTCCTTCCTTGTATAGAGGGATGCTGCAAGGTCCGACATGTGTTGCTTCTCGGTGATGCTGTTCAGTAACTGTACAATGCACGTCATGGAACTAGTTCGAGTCAACTTTGAGACTCAAATAGATACCCTTCCTTTGATATGAGACCGTTGCTTCGTGAGGATGTCCTTGATAAGGCTATCGACATACCCCAACAGCTCACGATCTTCAATCACCTTGGCAGGAATCTTGAAGATCATCAAATTGTTCTTTATGAAAGCCTAACTTGAGGTGAGGCGTCAGTGTCCTGAACTCAAATTGGCCGGAATGTACCCAAAGTTGGTCGGAGAGGCCATCAAGATACCTTGTCAAGTTGGGTGACAGCAAGCAGGTATGCAGTTGAGTTTGTAGCATTTTCTGTGTGCAAAGGAAAGTGTTAGTGGGCAAGGCGAACAGTGATCTATTTACCTTGAACTTGTCAGAGCGAATAAAGGCATCAGCCTCGTCTCTATGCCTTCTCATTCTGGATGAGCAGGCTGGGTGAAGGGCACAGAAGAAATTTCGCAAGGGTCGTTAAAGAGAATCATTGTTTTGGGGAGTTTGTGTAAAACAAGGCTGGTCGTGAAACAAAAACACAATTCAGTTATGCAACAGAAAATACAGCCAGCTCTATTATGAATGAATGCTATGTAGAATTCCCATGCGGCATAGAGGGAGGGGGATTGTATGGCATAGAGGAGGGACCAGGCCTGGGATTGTATGGGTTAGGTTCATACATCCAGTAATTAACTGGATACATGGTGAAATGTGCTGATTGCGCAGCCACTGAAGACAAATGGGAGGTGTGTGGGCTGGGATTGTTATGATGCTCAGGTGGTTCTGAGTTCACAGTAGTGGGCATTTGGACCTGGAGTGAATGTGAATGATCAGGTTCCAGGATGGGTTGCACATCTGGTACCTTTGCCTTTCCTTTGCCTTTCCTTTGCGCTTTCTTTGGAGCATCAAAGGCAGGTGGCTCAGCCTGTGGTACTTCATCATTAGTTGCGCTACTAGCCACATCATCCTTCCCCTTCTTCGACTGAAGTAGGTGTGCTGCACGTAAGCGTAAGGGAACGTGATCCAAAATGAGTGGTGCATGGATTTGGTTATATATCATGGCCGGGATAGCAGCTTTAATCCACTGATAGTTGTGGAGTGAGGCAGTATTAACAACATAAGTATTAGAAGGAACGTGATCAATAAGATCCTTTGTTCGCGTTGTAATCAGGCGTTCTTGCTTCTGATGTATAGTCCTAGTCGAGGCGCAGCGGGAATTAATGCAATCATGCTGCATGTTGACTGTGCAGATTACATCCTGTGGTGGGAAAAACATTCTGGAGGTTCACGATATGCATGGGGAAGGGCTTACGAGGGGGGAAATGACGATTTCTTGGTCCAGTGCTGGGTATTTGATGTATGGAACACGTAACTGAGCATGCAGTTCTGGAAGGAACTCAAAGAGGTGAATGAGAATGTGGGAGGCGAGAAGCCGTGGCTGATTGAGTGGAACTAGAATCTCCCGGACAGTGCCAATCTGATACCTGTCATCATTCTTCACGATAACATGGGTCCCAACTGTGGGTTTATCTCCCTGTGCTGTGGTGAATGATCCAACCCGATAGAACTGATTTGCTTGCCGGGAAATGGGTACCATTGACCTACTACATTTGGCAGCATCTGTCTCTTTCCAATGAATTGGACAAATCACTGCATTTACATTTCGGCAGGTTGGTAAGTGCACTGCACCTTCGGAGGAAGGTAAGTGATTTGCAGAGCATCTCATGATCTGACAAGAGTATCTTACTGACTTCTGGGGATCCCATCTTGGGGAAACCAAGCAACCACCATTGGTGAGGATGCTTGTTGATATACTTGAGAATGCCTGATCCCGCCTTGACCCATCTTCCGGTGACAGAATCATGCCAGACTCCACCTGCGACAACATGTTTGACATTGTCTTGTTCAGCGAAGAGTTGACATGCATCGCAGCTCAGTGCTTGGCAGTTGCTGTAGATTGATGCTAGATGGAAAACATGATTAAAGGATTCATAACGCTCTGTTGAAAAAAGAATAGCAGGGCCAAATCATCGGATGAACATGGGAAGATGGAGAAGAAAGTGAAACTTTGCTTTCGTTACCAAGATACTTGGCGCACATTGTGCGCTAATGGTAAGAAAATCATTTATGACGCACGAGAGGTGCACCTCATAGATCAATAGTCAATGCTTCATACAAAAGTACTTAGAGAGGGGTACTCACAAGATAAAGTTCCATATCTTCGATGGATGTATGCCAGAGAAGCACTATGAGTTTCCCAGTTACCGACCAACCCTGAAGGACTGTGTCTGGGACAAGGTCATAGATGAGATATGGCATGACTTGGGCAAGGCTTTTGAAGTGCTTCCCGACAAGACCACCTTTGTACCTTAGGATGTAGTCAGCATTGAGAGTTGGAGAGTTCAGACCTTCCTTGTTAACGGACTCCAGTCACGTTTGGAAGGTTTTGGTGGAATTGCCCTTTTCAATGATGTAAATGGTCTGTCCCCAGAAGTACTTCACAATGCCAAGAAGTATGGTGTGAAGAATTTCTGTTGGGGTATCTTTGTGGATGTCCAACCCCCGCATCTCAAGAAGTGGGTTGACATGGTCATCAAGTGACTGTCCACCAAGCAGTATGGCCAGCTTGCCATTTAGACATGCAGTGACTTCAGCCTCTGATAGTATGGGTCCTCCAGCTGTTCGTTTTCATAGGAGTTTTCCAAGCGCCAGAAGCTGGTCGACAATTGTGGTGGTTGTACTATCTCGAATACCGGATTGGCTGACAGCATTCTTGACCTTCGTTGTGCCACCAGGGAGCATGGAAAGTTGAATCTGATGCTTGATTTGAGCGAGGGTGTCTTCTGGCATACGCAACTCGCCACACTGAGAAAGTTGGTTAGCCAGTTTGAGGTGAATTGGATCCCATGTACCTGAAAGATATCACAGTATCCCTTGTCGGTTTTCTTCTCTGCGTTTGTACCGCCAGCTTTGCAGGTACAGCAGAGGTAGTTGCACTTCAATCCCCCATGGCTGCACTCTTCTGCTTGCATCGGGTTGTCACCCGCAAACAACAACTCATATGGAATGAGCAGCACCTCCTCTTGATGCTTGACGTCAAATGCCACCATGGGGTCGTCAGCCGCCTTTCTGTTGATCCGTTAGAAAGTAGCTGACTGGATTCACGGTAAATGTACTGAATTGAGTCTCTCATGCCTCACATGAGTTCCATTGGCATAGCATGGGGTGAACTTGATACAAATTGGATGAAACATTCTTTCTCAAGAACCTGGCATGGCAGCAAAGCGTTTGACATGTAAACAACATGGTGCTTGTTCCATTGCTTCAATATGTTCCCAGAAACGTCGTCCATGAATATAATGAGAGGCACTGTGTACACCATCTGTCCACCAGATTTCTCCTGGAGCAGATTCAGCATAAGATTTGAGAATGCGACAGAGGATGCTGTTGAAAAACTTGAGTACAACTCAAATTCTGGAGGTAGCACGACAAACCTGTGAATGGTATTCCAGACTCCCCTGCCCGACGTCAGAGATCTTCAAAGGTGTTGAAAAATGTTGAAACAGGTACGATGACCATCTCTGGATCAACTGCAAATACCTCCTGGAACAAATAAGAGCGATCAGTCAATCAATAATAACCTTGAAAATGATTTGAGTAGGAGCGAACCTCAATTTTCAAAACATTGTGGCCTAGAGCGAGAACAGTTGGCTCAGTAGATTTCCCTTCATCTGACATTCTAGCTTGGAAGAACTTTTTCGGTATGAAATACTGGCCCCCCGATTGCTGGAGCAGCTTGTTGG
>JBBPRQ010000724.1:0-16410 GCA_038093095.1 Boletus insuetus | reverse complement strand
TAACCACACTATTAACTACTTATGGTCAGTATAGCCTCTAGCATAGCTTGGTCTGTGCACGGTCTCTCTTAGTATATATAGTCGTACTTATAGTAGTACAGACCTTAGTCTTATTCACCTTTGTTATTTCCCCTTTACTTGAAGTCCCTACTAAGGGCATAAACTTACTATTGTTATCCGTCTCTGTTGTCTAGGATCACATATCCTACGAGCTCGATATCAAGTTCCTTCGTAAAGGTACAGTTGGGATAAGGTATCATTACATTGAAGACCAAGGGTCGTTACAATAGGCAGAAATGTAGCAGGAACATGAGAGCATGTGGATGGATCTTTAGCAAGAGAGATACTGTCGATAGAAGGTGTCATAGGCAGTTGATGAAGTGTATCAACTTTGTTATTGTTCTATACTTTGCTATAATGCTCTGAACAGTTAGCAACATTCACCATTAAACATAATTAAATAAAAAACACTTATGCCACTGATTGTTCTGAACCACAACAATAATTGGCAGTCTTTGGCTCTGAGACCACAGTATCACCATTATCAAAGCCCAAATACTGCTACTGCCAACAGAGAGTTCATTAAGCATAGATTTATGGAGTAGAAACTGTGTTGATCAGAGGATGATGAACAACAGAAGAAGTTGCATCTGTTGAAGCAGCTGCACTTACTTTCCTAGAACAACATGAATGAACAGCATCAACACAACAAAGAAAACCTTACATAGAAGATGTGAATGCTGCCCATTTTCATTTAGCACTGGTAGTTGGAGTTGCAGCAGGAGATGTGATCTCAAAGTGACCAACATTGAAAACAACCCCAAGACCAATAATCAAAGGGGTGGTTAGATCAGGCACATTGTTATCATATGAGGTGTCATTCAGATCACCTATAAAACAATGGTGAGTATGAGTATGCTCCACAAATGGTGAAATCCAATTTACAAATGCACCAGGAACAGGGACAAACATCATTGCTTCAAGCAATATAGGTTCATGCAAAGCCAAGAAACCCTGTGTGATTGGGAAAATAACAGTATTGTTAGGTAATACTGTGTCATTGTATGGACAGTACACATGAATCTCTATAGAATAATGTTCATCTGTCTCTGGGCCAGAAGGAAAAGATGTGAAGTAGAAAGACTAATAAATCTTCCTTAAACCAGGTTTCTGCAGTGATACCCAGCACCTAGCACCAATGCCACAAAAGCTGATGACAAGCAGAGAGGGCATAGTGGTTACCAGAGGGAGCAGTTTAAAACAGAGTCACATGTCCAATAGAGAAACACAAAGTCACTAAAAACTGTCACATGGTATAGTTGATCAAGAATCCTGAATTGAGGTTGACAACATACTAACAATGACAAACCATACAGATTGGCACATGATGCTGTATCACTGATGAGTCTTGGCCTTAATCCTGGAACACAAAGACAGTGAGACAACAGATGGACAACGAAAAGCATAACAAAAACTCTAATCGGTCAATAAACCTGCCAAAACTTTGAACACATTATCACCACCCAGTATTAGCCTTGACCTCTAGCTGTAATCTGTAACAATCAAAAATGAAGGGCTGCACATCTTATGAGTCATGAAACCATGGCAGAAGAAAGGGTGAGGCCAAATTCGAGTAAGCTTGAAATTAAACAAGTTAGAAGAAGGAACAAAAACCCTGATCACAAATGAGTGTTTCAATCATTGCATCAATGGAGGATAAACACATACAAAAATTCTGATTGACAAACACCAGTAGCTCTAGCCCAAAAGAGCAACGATGTCCTGGCCAATACTCTCCTATGGCTGTTGGAAAACAATGGCAGATGTAATAGCTTGAAATAGAATGAGTTTAGTATGCTTGAAATTCAGAACGACCAAATGACAAACGAACAGCATGCAGAGTTCCTGGACCCATAGGAACAGGTTTATGGTGATGAGAAAATTTGTGATTGTGATGCAGATTTCAGAACTCCTCCAGTAATTCTGCTTCACTTTGCTGTAGTCTTTTTTTTGAGGGGTTCATGTCATGCTTGGCTCAGGTAGAGTCAAGCGTAGTCTTGGATGGTTCAAAGAGGGTTCGAGGGAAGCATACACTTAATAGTAGTATGAAGACTATGGAGCAAAGGTTTGATGTGTTTGAGGATGTTGGTCAATTGCCAACATGAGACTTAGTTACGAAGTGTGGACAAACAAGATGTAGTTCCAAGGAGATCTAAGCTACGGTATCAAGGGTTATATTGAGGTCTTTTATAGAAACAGAACATTGATTTAGGAGAGGCATAGAAAGATATGGAATCTGATGAAAGGAGTCGCTGATGAAGCAAGTGATAAGACGTAACATGATTGGAATGAGTCAGTGATGGAAGAAAAGAAGAGATTGTCCATGAAAAAGCGCATGATCATAAAAGTACATGAGAAAAGAACAAGTAAGTTGTAACATTACCCCTCTACTAGATCTGAGACAGCATCGAAAGACCTTTAAGCTCTGTAGAGAGAGGAGTAGGAAGCTCTGGGAGACCCTGTAATGTTGGCATATCCTTCCTTGGTGATTGGATCATCAAGGACTGGGAAAGGTGCATGGTACTAAGGAGGTGGGATTGGTAAGACGTTACAAGATCCTGAAGAACAAGAGGAGCGAGAGAACCTGTGAGAAGATCGTCGGGAAGAACCAGAAAAGGAAGAAGAGTTTCAAGATCTTCAACTAGAGTTTGACGGGCCAGGGTGGTTGGTTCTGGTTGGAGCATCAGAGATATGATCGACAAGAGAGGCATGAGAACGAATAGGTCCTGCAGTCATATGAGTAGTGGGGGCAGGACATCTGGTAGAAAAAGGACACTCTGCTTGGGAATGTCCGGGAGCCCACTATCTGCAATCCATAATTGGGCATTGGTAGACTGGGCAATTACAGCGAATGTACCCAAGATGGTGACATTGATGGCAAGTCTCACCATATCGTGGATCAGTTGGAAGAAGGGGGTGACATAGGAAGGCTCCTTGATAAGAGGTGGCTTGGTTATTGTGGGCTCATTCTGCTCATTCAATGATTATGAGTTCCTCAGAAGAGAGGGCTGAGGACAACGCAGATGGAGTGGAGTGAGGAAGTCACCCCAGAGGAGTCAGATATTCAGAGGAGGTAGTTGAGGCAGATGGTGTGGAATATGTTAAGGGAACAACAACAGAGTGAAGAGCAGCAGCTACTTCACAAAGGTATCAACCTATGTCCACAATGAATTCTCCAAACTCCATCTGGTACATGACTTGATGGAGACAGTTCAGGATGTTGGTTTGGGTGGAGGCTATCCAAGCCTGGTCTAGGGGGGCATTGGTGAAAGAAGTAAACTCATTGATAACAAGAGAAAGTCTCTGGGTCTGAAGGTACACTCGATAAAAGGCAAGGTACATGGAGTCCATGTTCATATGAGATTCTAGGGGAATAGAAAGGCAGGAATCTAAAAGATAATGTCCAAGCATTCTAACATATTGGGGGAAAGGAGTTTCGGGTCTAATATTGTTTGCATAAAGGGGAACAGTAATGGCATGTACAGGGCGAGGACTGATCCTTGTGTTGATGCCAGATTCTGTGGGGGTAGGACAAAAGATGATAGGAGAAGATGGAATGGGAGTGGGTAACATGAGTGGTTTTTTGATGGTGGTGCACTCAGGGTAGAGGGCAGAGGGAGTCCAGATGATTGCAGGTTCAGGGTAGGGAGTAAATGGCATGGTGGCAGTACCCCAGCCAGGGTCAGCGATGACTGAGGAGGGGGAAGCGGGGACGGGAGGAGGAGAGGAAGGGGCAGGAGACGACACAGTAAGGGAGAATTCAGAAGAGATAGAAAGTTTTTCGAAAGACATGACGGTTTATGGAGGTAGTTAGAGAGAAAGAGGGAAAGCGGAAGGATGGAGGTTTTTATATTCTTCGAGAGTGGACTTTGCATGTTTGAGGTTCTGTTCTGGGATCCAAAAGTCTTCTTCGGCTGAATACCCTTTCCATTGGATAAGGTATATGTGACAGGATGGTGGTCTGCAGTGGCATAGAATCTTTTCTATTTTGTACTCTTCTTCCCCTTGAATGAGGTCAGGTGGTGGGGAAGGGAAGTTAGGACTGTGTACATTGTTTTTGCAATAGGGAGATAAGAGAGAAGCATGGAATACCAGGTGTATTTTCCAGGTTTTCGGTAAGTGGAGTTGGTAGTTGAGGGGAGATAGGACTTTTACAATGGAGAAGGGTCCTTCTTGTTTAGGGTCAAATTTTGGGGTGGTCAAGCAGTGTTTTAGGTTCTTAGCCTCCAACCAAACTTTATCTCCTTTGGTAAATGGAACAAAGCCTCAGTTTCCACAGGCTTTCATGACTTGACAGGCTAATTCATGAGCAGCAAGAGCTTCATCTCAGGCAGTGGAAAGTTCTTTGAGATGAGTTTCTACGGTAGGGAGGTTTGAGTTGGTAAGGACAGAAGGGAGGGCATGCAGTTCATATTCCATCATGAGGTAGAATGGGGATTTGTTGGTGATGGAGTGAGGGCAGTGGTTGTGAGTGAATTCAGCATGAGTAATGTGTTCTGTCCAAGAAGAGGGGTTATTGCCGTAGTAGATTTGTAGGTAGGTTTCTACTTCTTGGTTTACTCATTCTGTCTCTCCATCAGTTTGGGGATGATAAGCTGTGGAAAGAGCAAGGTTGTAGTTCAGGAGTTTTCCAAGTTCTTTGGTGAAGGCAGAGGCAAATTGAGGTCCTCGATCAGAAATAATTTTATCATGAAGACTGAAATGTCTGTATACTTTGTGAAAGAAGAGGGTAGTGATGCCCTGGACAGTTACGGTTTTCTTTGTAGGACAGAGAATTACCCCCTTCATAAGGCCATGGTCCACCACAACCAATAAGGAATCAAAACCAGAAGAAGGAGGGAGATTGGTGATTAGATCGCAAGAGATCTGTTGGAAAGGCTGAGAGGCCGAGGAGGGGATAGGCGAGGATGAGGAAACAGTTGGGTGAGTGTTTGCTTTGGCTTGTTGGCAGGAGGAGCATCCTTCGACATATTTGCGGATGAACTGCATGAGGCCAGGCCACCAGAATTCAGTGGCAACTAGTTGATGAGTTTTCAAGTAACCAGGATGTCCTGCTGAAGCGTGATCATGGCAGCGGGAGATGATCGACCGTTGGAGTGATTCATTAGGGGGAACATAGACTTGGCCTTGGTAGGTTGATACATCATTATTGAAGGCCCAGTTGGAGTGGAAGGTAGGGGGAATTGAGCCATCTAGTGCTTGCAGGGCATTCAGAATGAAGGGATCATCCTTCGAGGAGGATGAGACCTTCCAATGCAGTGCAGCATTGATGACACAAACAAATAGAGAATCAGGAAGAAAAACAGTACTAGAATTATCTGGGGTGTCAGAGTGAAGGTCTGGACGATGGGAAAGGGCATCTGGTCCAGCAAGGAGGTGTCCAGGGACATGGATCATTTTGAGGTCAAAATCAGTGAGATCTAATAACCAACGAGCTTGGTGACAGTTGAGATTTTGTGCTTGGCAGAAATAGGTAAGATTTTTGTGATTAGTGAAGACTTGGACTGGGAAAGGAGAGCCATGGAGGTAGTGTCTCCAGGCTTTCAAGGCACGGATAATGGCAAGGAGTTCTCTGTCGTAGATGTTATAAAGATAAGAGCATGGATGCCAGTCTCCATTGCAGTCAGTTTGTAAGAGGATGGCACCAGAGGCATACTTGGATGCGTCAGTTGCAATAGCAAAGGGTACTGAGGGATCAGGGAGATGGAGGATTGGTTTTGAAAGAAATAGTCCTTTGAGAGAGTCAAAGGCTCATTGGCAGGCATCTGTCTAGGACCATCCTGAGTTCTTTTTGGTCAAGTCAATGAGCAGACGGGCAACGGTGGAGTAGTCAGGAATGAACTGTCAGTAGAAATTGGCAAAGCCAAGGAATGAGTGGACTTCCTTGACCTTAGTCAGGGCAGGCCATTTGGCAATCCCATCTAGCTTGACAGGATCCATGGTGAGTTGTCCAGGTTTAACAATCATTCCAAGATATTCTACTTCTGTAGCATCGAAAGTACATTTCTCGAGTTTCAAATGGAAGTCAAGTTCTTCCATTCATTGGAGAACATGTTTTATTCATTCAGTGTGGGTTTCTTTGTTGGGAGAGAAGATGAGGAGGTCATCCATATAAATGACCAGCCATCCTTCTGCGATCATATTACAAAAGAAGTCATTCATGAATTGTTGGAAGGTAGCAGGGGAGTTGTTGATGCCAAAGAACATTACAAGGGGTTCAAAGAGACCTTTGTGAGTGATGAAGGCCGCTTTCCATTGGTGACCGTCTTTGATATGAACATTATTGTATTCCCATCGTACATTGAACTTGGTGAATAGTTTGGCATCTTTGAGTTTATTGATGAGATCAGATATTAGCGGTAGGGGATATGCATCACGGATGGTATGTTCATTGAGGTAGTGGTAATCTTGACAAGGACGGAGTTTTCCATCCTTCTTGTTGACAAAAAAGAAAGGTGTGGCTTGGGGAGAGTTGGAAGGGCAAATCTTTCCAGCATGGAGATTCTCTTCAAGGAATGCTTTGGTTACTTTTTGCTCATTGGGAGACAAGGGATAGATCTTTCCGACTTTTGGGGTAAAGGATTCGTCGAGGTTGATTTCATGGTCATATGGATGGAATGGAGGGAGGTGGTCTGCAGTGTCTTTAGAGAACACTGAGGCATAATCTTTATATTCAGGAGGAAGGGTTACAGAGGGTTTAGCCTTCTCAGCAGCTATGGCGAGTTCGGTGGCATTGGTAAGTTTAGCAATGATAGGGGATCTGAGGGGAATAAAGCAGGATCCACAGCGGATGATTCAATTTACGGTATAGGATTCCTTAGCCCTGGCGCAGAATTGGGATTTAGTCTCTACACCAAGGTACTCATATAGGTGAGAGTCATGTACGGCATGTACATTGAGGTGTCTGGGGAGACGAGGAGATGGTTCTTGTAGTTTTCGTGGGGGTTGGTTCATGGTACAAAATTGGTAAAGTTCCATGGATTCATCAGATGCTTCGGGAATGGAGATGGTTTGTCGTGCCCAGTCAATAGTTGAATTGGTTTTCCTAAGCCAGGGAAGTCCAAGGATAATGTTTTCATTTCTACAGTGCATTACATAGGGGAGAATTTTGTGAGCTATTCCTTCAATGTCAACAAAGAGGGTGGATGTGAACCGGATAGTCCTCTGTTTGTTCGTAGATTAATCAATGTTTTGACAACGACTGGTTGAGGGAGTTTCTCAGTAGGGAGACAGTGTTTTCAGATGAAGTCCCAATCAATACAGGACATGTCAGCACCACTGTCTACCAGGGCATGAGGATTGATGACTTTAGTGGTGTGTTTTGGATCGATAAGCTGAATGGGGAGTTTTATTGTTTTCAATGTAGAGGATACAAGTACAGAGGCACACATAAGAGAGGGAGGAGAGACTTGTGTTGAATGAGTTCTCCTTTTCAAAAATCCCAGGAGAAGTGGATTTTGCAAACCACCACTTCCTCATCATTGTCTTCATCCTTGATTTCCAGTAGAGAAGGAACCTCCTCTTCCTTGGATACCTTCTGGACAGATTTCCCTTTCATCTTTTTAGAAGTAAAGTGGAGGCATTCATTGCTAAGGTGGCCACTCTGTTGGCAGTGGAAGCAAAGTCCTTTTTCAATGCAACACTTTTGTTCTTCTAGAGTTAGTTTAGCGACACATATAGCGTCAACATCCATGGTGTTAGGATCCTTGGAAGATGGGGAGGGGGTAGAGTATGATTGATAGGAGAGTTGATTCCTCCAGAGTGAAGTCGTTCTACTTCTCTTGCCCTAAGGAACTGGGTTTGAAAATGGGCAGCTTTGTCATACCATTTGCTGATGGTGTCAGAAGGGGTATCCATGGAGTAGATGCAACACATTAATGGTTTGGGGATCCCAATGGAGTAAAAGCCGATAAGGACATTATCATCAGTGATTCCTAAGAGTGTGACATTGCTTTTAAAATCAGCAGTGTAGGTGGGGAGAGAAGGAAGGTATTCTTTTTTCTTCTTTGGGTGGGAGGTCATTCGTTTGGTAGTGAGCCAGAAGATGACATTAGTGACGGTATTTTTGAGATCGAATGCTTCTTTGAATGCTTTACAGAAGTCCAAGAAGGTTCCAAAGGCAATGGTTGTGGAGGAGATAGCAGATTGTCTAAAGGTGTTGGCCCAAACAAGAGTGGATCCTTTTGTCATATGGGATAAGGCAAACACAATTTGTTTTGCATTGATGTCGTAGACAGAGGTATTTATGGCGAGGTAGAACCAGACTGTGTTTAGCCATTGATTGGCTGTGTCGGGAGATCCATTGAATGGTTCTGGAGCTTCAAGGTGGAGTTCCGTAGATTTCGAAGACATGGAGTTTCTTGGTGGAGGAACAGCTGATCTGAGTGGGGGAGTAGAGGCAAACAGTTGTGGAGGGGGTCTGAAGATTCATCCTGTGAGGGCAATGGGAGTGGGGGAGGGGGGAGTGGGAATTTAAGGGATAGTGAGGGAAGCAGATAATTGGTGGGAGAGTTTTAGGGTAGAGTTATTGTTTTGTGAAGAGAGGATGATGTTAGGATCTGGGGTCGAAGTTTCTTCATCAGTGGAGTTAGAGGGTTTACTGGGTTACTGGATTCTGGGGGTATCCTCCACAACAATCCAGGGAGGATGGGTCGATGAGCTATGGTTGAGTGGTACTACTGCGACGGTAGCCACAAGGAGTAGCTTAGATCTTTTGTTACACTTGGCTCAGGTAGAGTCAAGCGTAGTCTTGGATGGTTCAAAGAGGGTTCGAGGGAAGTGTACACTTAATAGTAGTACGAAGACTATGGAGCAAAGGTTTGATGTGTTTGAGGATGTTGGTCAATTGCCAACATGAGACTTAGTTACGAAGTGTGGACAAACAAGATGTAGTTCCAAGGAGATCTAAGCTAAGGTATCAAGGGTTATATTGAGGTCTTTTATAGAAACAGAACATTGATTTAGGAGAGGCATAGAAAGATATGGAATCTGATGGAAGGGGTTGCTGACGAAGCAAGTGATAAGACGTAACATGATTGGAATGAGTCAGTGATAGAAGAAAAGAAGAGAATGTCCATAAAAAAGTGCATGATCGTAAAAGTACATGAGAAAAGAACAAGTAAGTTGTAACAGTTCACCTCATCTCCTAACTTTTACTTTTTGTGTGTAACAGCAAGCATCTTCAGTCATACATGCCTGCAACAACTGTTTGGAATTGCTTATTTCATTTTTTTAGGTTTTTGATCATCACATATTTTCAAAAATGTTGTGTCATTGTGAGTTGAAATGCATGTTTCTATACTATTGTAGTGATGGATTTTCTTAGTGATCCAATGTATTTCTCATCCGCCAGGTGTAGCTGTGTTAACTTATGATGATTTTTTATGTTGATCTTGCTAGAATCAGTTTGACAGATTTGTTGTCTGCTTTTAAGTTTGTCGAGATATATGACACTGCTTGTGTAGTGCATGACATGTGTGGGCTTTATCCATACACACTGTTCTTTCCAGTGTATCTTTGCAATCTGTGCTCATTGATTGAATGGTTTCCATATCTTACTGTTCCCCAGCTTCACACATTCACACACATTCACTCCATGCATTATAGTACTGCTTTTCGTAAGGATGCAGTTATGGATGTGCTTTGATTGCATGAATGCAGGGGGGCCTGTCCTCATTTATATCTGCTGTTTAAACTACTTTCTGTTCCACTGTAGATAACAAGGGGTTGCTGGCAATCTTCCTGGACTTCGCCAATCAGGTTTCTAGCAAAAGGTAAAGGTCTAAGGGTGTGATATGTTCAATCCTAAAGGGATTCAATCATGAGTTGAAGAGCAAGAGGACATGGAAATGAAGTCTGAGTCTCCCAGGTGAAGTCTGGAATTTCAGATAATTGAAAATAAGAAGTGGAAGGACACCCAAGAAACATCTGAGCTTCAGTTCATAAGAGGATATAGCATTGAGCATGTGAGAGGTAAGTGAGAGTAATGGCAAGTCATGCAACAGGCACACTCATATTTCATATTCTCTATTTAGACTCTAACTGCTGTGCATTCAAGTCATACATACACGGAGATGGAATCTCTTTAGGCTCCCACTCCTTCATTTCCTTTCTTGTATCTTGCATGGACCAGGGGCCTACCAAATATATAGCTAGCTACTTTCCCATCTGTATTTTCCCTAAGCTAGTTCTACACAATACCAGCAGTGACCTACAAGTCCCATGAGATTCTGGGATAGTCGAGACTGTCAAGTCTTTGCATCATCTTAAAGATAGACTTTGCTTCTCAGACCTCTTGCTCATCACTCATCCTCCCTTCATTACTGCTATATTTCTTTGACCAGTACCACAGCACCACTTGTCATCACTATAGCACTGTGTGTTACAGTTACTTAATTGGCAGTGCATTGGGACAGTGCAGTGTATAGGTGCATTTGTACCCCTCTTGCATTGTTTCTTCATTCTTCAGGCATGGGGGTTTTGATGGCACATTGGGATGGTGTGGTGTGTGGGTGTGTTTGTGCCTCTCTTGCACTGTTTCTTCATTCTTTGGATATGGGTTTTTTGAAAATGTGCAGTGTGTGAGGGCATTTGCTCCCTTCTTGCATTGCTATCTCTGGAATTGGTGGTGTGTTGGGATGGTGTGGTGTGTGGGTATATATCCCTCTTGCATTGTTTTTTCTTTCTTCAGATATGGAGACTTCAAAAATGCACAGTGTATGGGGGCGGTTTATTCCCCTCTCACATATTTTTGGAACTGGTGGTGTGTTGGAACAGTACAGTGGCACCTCTCACACCATTTCTTGGAGCCTATGCTGTTGCCACAAAAGCATTGCTCCACCAATTCCAAAGTATGTTGTCCCTTTTATGCTGACTGTAACTAATTCAAGCTTGTAGGTTTCTTGAAGCTGTTTGTTCATGGAATATGCCTTTTCTTGTTATTTAAACTGTCACTGACTTGATGCCATTTCCTTCAGGATCATCCACTTTGTTTGTCTTTGCTTGTCCATGTACAATATAGTACTTTCGAATCCAGGGCCAGGGTATCAAGGGGTGGGCCTTTTCTTGATATTCTGGCTATAGCCATTTTCTTTAATTCTTGTACTGTAGTTAAGGAGATAAGTAAAACAATGATGTAATAACATACCAATGGAGCTCCTTGTTATGATTTTCCCCTTTCTCTTCTTGTCTTGTCGCTCACACTACTATCACATCTCTTATCTTGGATCTACTTTCTTTTCTACAATGACTAACCCTTATCTCCTTTTCTTTCTGCTGGTATCCCAACAGAACTCCACTTGCTTATCATTGTATACTTCCTTCATCTTCTATCTCTTTCTTCTATATTCTATGCTTACTCAGCATTATTCTATGATGCTCTTTTAGTTTCTATACTCTTCATATATAAACCTGAGCACACACATGTATTTTTCCATGCTTGAGCTCCCTTGTAATACATGCTCTTGCTCCTTTTGGTCTTAGCCCAAGTCCCTTTGATCTTGCTGGTACCAGCCCAGCCTTCTTGAACCTCTGGACTGTTGGATAATACCCAACATCTTTGAACTCTGCTTATTCCTAAGTCTCCATTGTACTTTGAGTTGACGCTTGTCTCCTTCTTTGTTCAACAAGGTCTATGCTTGTCCCTACCCCAAACAAAAGCTCAAGCATAGCCACACCAGCTACCATCATTGTAAGCTGCCAACATTTCTCACCACCTTACTGTAACACACAGCGATGTGTTGACAGAGCGTGGTGTGATACGGGTCGAAGAAGCATAGCGAGTAAGGACTAAAGTGTGATGAGGTAACACTGAAGGACAATGCCAAGCTTGAGAGGAATGCAAGTCTAGATGGATCTCTCCTATCCTATGTACAATGAGGCGCTCACTAGGGACTCAGAGGATGGGTCTAGAAACAATGCTGATATTGCATAGAACTAGCTTAAGGGAAAATACAGGCGAGCAAAGCAAGACTATTTATATGGTAGGCCCCTAGTCCATGCGAGAGATAGAAAAGGAAATAAAGGAGCAGAAGCCTGAAGGAGTTCCGTCTCCATCTATGCATCACTCAATGCACAGCAGCGAGTCAGATCTAAGATATAGTGTGCAGCACAATATGAAATACAAACAGAGTTCCACAATGGAAGAAGTCTGAATAAGGCAATGTGGAACAGAGTCAGAAAGGAAGTCTAAATAGGATATCGGGGGTGGGGCACTGTGTGAGCCAGAAAGAGAAAGAGATCAGGAGAATGCATCTAGTAGTGTGAAGGATGACTCCACTATGAATACAACCATGTGCAGTGAGAAAGGAATGTGGAGGACGACTCCACTACAAATACAACTGTGTGCAGTGAGAAAGGAATGTGGAGGATTACTCCACTATGAATACAACTACATACAGTGAGAGAATGAGACGAGAGGCAAGGTGAGAGAGCGAACAAGAGAAAAATGAATACCCCCTTTGTAGACTATAACACTTACTCCTCATCTTTCGGGCCTTCGCAACCCCACCACCGATTTTACCTCTGAGTCTTCTGCTGAGGAGGAAGAAACCTTTGAACCAACCCTTGACCCTGATGTTCTGCTCTCATCTGAGGCAGAACACTTCGTTGACCAAGAACTCTCTCACTCACTCTCCACTTCTCTTTCTATTTCTCATGTTTCCACTCCTCCATCTCTTACTCCCATCTCTCGTCCTCCACCACTGTTCAGATCTTGTCCTCCATCTAACCCTTGTCCTCCTGTCCCACCACTGAATCCTACCAGCATGTCCTCTTCCACCTCAAAACCCTCTGAACTCCACCTGGTGCTCCCAAAGCCTTTGATGGATCTCATGAGAAAGCCACCTCTTGAATGGCTACTATCTTAATGTACCTTCTCATCAACGAGGATGTGTACAACACCGACAGTAAACAGATTGACTTTGCTCTTTCCTATATGACCAAAGGAACTGCTGCTACCTGGGCCTCTACTTTCCAACAGATAGCCTTAGATGCATTCTCCACTGGAAGCTCCATTACTATTTCCCTTGGAAAGTTCCAGGATTTTCTCACCAAGTTTACCATCAAATTCAAACATGCTGACACCAAAGGAAACTCCCTTACCTGGCTTATGATGACCAAGATGGTCAAAAGGAAAGATGGGAAATGGAGTCCCTCCCTCAATTCCTATATCACTGCCTTTACCAATCATGTTGCTATCACTGGGATCAAGGATGATCAAGTCCTTATCAGATACTTTTACTCTGCCATTTCCACCAGCTTGATGTGCTGGATCTTGTCCATGGACACCGTCCCTGATACTATCACCAAATGGATTGAGAAGGCCCAAACCTTCCAAGCACAGTTCGACTACACTGATGAAATTGCCAAACAAGGCAAGAATACCACTCTTCCTTATGTCACCCCTTCTGCTCCTCAAAGGGAAAGAGACCCCAATGCCATGGACATTGATGCTATATGTGTATCCAAGATGACTTCCAAAGAATGCCAACAATGTATCAAGAAAGAACGTTGCTTCTGCTGCCACAAGACTGGTCATAGATTTGGTGATTGTCCCAACTTCCCCTCAACTTCTACCAAGAAACAAAAGGTTCAAAAGGTTGAAGAAGAACTCCCTCAACTCCAGGAGATTGAGGATGATGACAATAAAACCACTGTTTGGAAGGTCTCATTCTCCTGCCCTTTGTAGGATTTTTGAAAAGGAGGTCTCAGTCAATGTGAGTCCCTTCTACCATTGCGTCTGTACTTGTATCTGAGTCTTCTAAATGAATGCAGATCTCCATTCAACTCATTGATCCCTTGTATACTATGAAAGTCATCGACACCTGCACCCTTGTAAACAGTGGTGCTGATATCAACTGTATAGACTGGCAGTGAAACGACCAAACCCACCAAAGGGTCTAGTGTTTGAGAACCAAGAGTACTAGGGGTGAGCAAGTGCAATGGTAGTTTGGGAAAACTCCAGGAGAACAAGACTGGAGTGTCTTGGTCTACTGGCTCTAGTATTTATACTACTAATACATGTGCACAGACCAAGCTGTGCGAGATAAGAGCTACATATGCTATAGGCTGTGGCTATACATATGATAAGAGCTATTAGTGCTATAGAACGATAAGCATACCTGTGCTATGATGTCATAGATAGGGTCATGTGACTAGTCATGTGACATACCATGTGTTTGTCTAGAGCGCATAGCCATGTTGATCAATATCGTGGGAGAGTAATGGCCTGCATGGGAAAGTAAGCAAGTGGAGCATTAGGATAAGAAGTGTAGTGTGTCTGTAGTGAATGCGACACTTGTGTCTTTTCTGGTTGAAGTAAAGGCTAGAAAAATAGGGAAAAATATGGGAATGTAACACTACCCCCCGTCTAAAGTCAAGCATCCTGATTGACTAAGGAGGTGGCGGTTCATCGGGCCAGCGAATGGAAGCATGCCAGAGCAGTAAGAGACAACGAGTAAGAGAATCGGGATCCATAGTGAGTGGCCAAGCATCACTCATGGGTCACGGGTTATCCCAGGTCCAATGACCAAGAGGCCATCCGTCATCGTCAAAGTGACTTTCAAAGTCAGGGGCATGGGGAAGACCGAAGGGCATAGGTTCCATATCAATGTCGTAAATGAAAGAATCACCAGGATCCGATGTTTCCAAATCTGGGAGAGGATCTTCTGATCCATCATCAGACCAATCAGCATCGCCCCAAATGGAGGCGGTATTGTGTTCGGTGAACACCTCACTGTTATTATGATATACCATATTCCATAATTCAGTGTTGCGCATGATGTCATCTGTGAATCCAGGGAGCTCATCCCAAGTGGGACCGGGGGCACCGGACCAATTACCAGTGGGATCTCCAAAGGTATCGATGAATTCTGGTTCGTCAAAGCATGTGCGACGAGGAAATGTGCATGGGAGAGGAGTGACATAGTGAAGACGGCCATAGGGAAAGACATAGGTGAGGAAAGAGTAGACAGAGGCGAGGACAAGTGCAAAAGTCATTGTGGGAGCAAGGCTCAACCAGAAGTGATGTGTAAATGCATTGTTTACCCTGACGACAACCCAGGGCATTTAATCAATGTCAAGTTGATCAAATGGAAGACGGTTTTCTGGGACTTCAGGTATGGGCTTGCCACAATGATGGAATATGTCAAAGAATTCAAATGTCGTCATACGAATGCATCGCGGAGCATTCGGATGAGTGGCGTGGAATTCATCAATAGCTGTCCGAGTGTTTCCAAGATTAGACTCAGGTTCCCAAGTGCGATCGTCTTCTGAATATCCTTGCCAATGAACAAGGAATTCAAGGCGACGGCCTTTCCATCGAGAGTCAACAATGAAGTCAACTTCATATTCAACATCATGTTCCTCTGTGACCTCTACAGGTCCTGGCCGGAAAGTGGGTTGACCATCGAGACGTTCCTTGTAGGGTTTAACGCTGGAGATATTCACAACCGGGTGAATTCTCATGGATTTGGGTAATCGCAGTTCAACTGCATTAGGACCGATTAATTTGGTAATTTGGTCAGAGACAGCATAATCTGGCACAGCAGATCTATGTTTGTTAGCTTGGATTTTCATTCGCGTTTGTGCTTTCTCAAGATTAGACTTTGTCTGTGTGATAACATCAGCAATAGAAGTCACGAACTGCTCTGCAGCTGGTGCTTTCATTGCATGTTGCTCAAACCCAATGTGGGGTTTATAAGTTCGAGTAACAGAGAAAGGGGTTTTCTGTGTAGAAGCTTGTCGCTTTGAGTTGTATGAGAACTGAGCAATGGGTAGCCAATGGGCCCATTCATCTTGTTTTTCTGAGGTGAACAAGCGAAGATATTGTTGCAAATCGCGATTCATTCGCTCAGTCTGTCCATCAGTCTGAGGATGAAAAGCGGTTGATAATTTAGGCTGAATTCCTAATCGGTGACACAAATCTTGCATTACTTGTGATGCAAATTGTGGTCCTTGATCAGAGACAATGGTGCGTGGAAGACCATGTTGTTTCCATACGTGGGTTAGATAGAGTTTAGCGGTTTCGAGTGCGGATATAGCTTTATTGCAAGGAATGAATTCGACTTCTTTGGAGAAGCGATCAACAACCACTAGGATTGAGTCAAATCCATTGCAAAGGGGAAGATCTGTGGTGAAATCGACAGATAGATCTTGCCAAGGTTTTTCTGGAATAGGCAGGGGTATTAACTTTCCTGCAGGTGCAATGTTTTGTCCTTTGAAACGAGCACAGCGATCACAGCGTGAGACATAGTCCTTGACTAATGTGCTCAATCCTGGCCATGTATAGCTGCGTTGGATCAATTCCAATGTTTTCTCTGCTCCAGGATGTCCTGCAAGCGGAGTATCGTG
>JBBPRQ010000723.1:0-16433 GCA_038093095.1 Boletus insuetus | reverse complement strand
AGTCAGGTCGAGGATAGTGTTTCATGGCCTCGGCAGTCTCGTCCAGAGCCATATCAGCTTGATGCAATGAAGAAGCTGCTTCATCAGACAATTATACCTTCCATAGAAGAGTGAAGAGTGCTGGCATTGGAGATTGGGATGTGGGTGTATGCTTCATTATCAGTGTCAAAACAAGTCATTGACTATTTTTATCTAGGGATATTGGCAAGGTGACAACCTGGTTCTGCAATATTCATCACAATGCTCACAAGCATGGAAAGTGTTTAGGAGTTTCTACTACAGGTGCCAATCCCCATGAACATGAAGTCTCATCTGGTCCTTCTGCATATGTTGATGATGATGCCATGGACCTCGTCTATGAGGTCGAACAAGTATGGTCTCTTCCTTGACTGAGAGGGAGTTATCCATCTGACTGCTTACATTTCCCTAAAGCAACCTGTTCCAGCTTCTCCAACTGTACACTGCATGTTACCTCATTCACACCCTACCTCCTTTTTGGCAGAGGGATTACTATGTGAAACATCCAGCCTCAAGTATGTCATGTTGTTACACTGTAGTATGATCATCTGATATTGTTGTCTTGTTTGAATCATCTTCGTCAGTACAGATTTCCCTCCTCCACCAGATCTTACTCGCTATATCACCAAAGCCGATGATCAGTATGTTGCTGGAGGAGGTTTCAGTGATGTGTATAGATGTTGGTACCATGACAGTTCGCAAAAAGAGGTTTGAAGCTAGTATACGACTCGTGCTGCCTGCTGATTACCCCTCCTGTTTCGCTTGGTCCAGGTAGGAACGAGCATAGCCTTTGAGTGATCAAGGGACAAGAGCATCAAGTCAAAAGTACGACAAGGACTTATAGAACGGAGGGTCGAAGGTCAAGGATACTTGTGGGGGCATCCACACAAGGGTCAAGGGGACTGGGCTGAGACCAGTAGTTCAAAGGTTCAAGGAAGCTGGGCTGGAACCAGCGGAGGGCGAGGCAAGAGCAATAGATTGTACATGGTACAAGAAGACAAAGGAGCTCAAGCGTGGGGAAACATTAGAGCAGTATCTATGACTTATATATGTTGGATATACAAGTGTTAAGGGTAGGCATAAAAAAGAATGGAAACAGGTGGAAGAGATGATGACTAAGTAAGTGGAGACCATCGGGATGCCAGCGGGAAGAACATGTGAGAGGAATGTGTCATCATAAAAGAAAGAAAAGATAAGTCCACGGAGAGTAGACGAGACGCATCATTGATACAAACAAGAAACAAAAGAGAGAATCGTAACACCTCCCCAAGGTTGCAGTAAAGGCATTTCGATTTGCGTTCACAATAGATGGAGATGCAAGTGAAAAATCTGTCAAGGTAATTGATCTCATCTACAATCAAGAAATGTGATCTAAAGCTGATTCGCAGATGCTTCGTTGAGAGCTCGGAATTTGGAGGAGACTCAATCATATGAATATCATTCCATTCCTGGGAGTTGCATATGGATTTGGAATGCATGACGCAATGTTGTTGGTGTCTTTATGGATGCCCAATGAATCACTTCACCATTTCTTAGTGAAGTATCACAACAATTTAGATTTGGGACATCGACTTCGGTTTGTGCGTCCACTGAATGTGTACTGCATTCATGTCTTCTAATCGCCGGGTGATAGCTGCTAGATATCGCAAACAGGTTGCAGTACTGTGGGTCTTTGTTATCATTACAAGGTTGAGAAAGAAGACCTAGTAATACACCATAGTGCATTCTTTGGCGATTGTCCATGGTGACCTTAACTGCGTGCGTCAGGCTAGAAATTTTTGGATCCTTGTTGTCTAACCAAGGGACAGAACAATGTACTACTTGATGCAGATTACACTGCGCGTTTAGCAGATTTTGGCTATGCTTTGTTGGTGGGTATTATTCCTGAAGCATTGACTTATCTCCAAAGATCCAAAGTGCAACCGGGAGCCTTGCACTGGATTGCACCAGAGCAAGTCAATCCAGAAGACTCGGAGATGTTCAAGTGGACAACCAAGAACGATATATGGTCTTTTGGGTGTGTCACCCTCCAGGGAAGTTGGATGGAAACAAATTGCACACCTGTGCTGATATTATTGCAGGTGTTGTCTGGCAAAGAGCCGTGGTCAGAAGTCTTGAGAGACTCAGCCATTGTTTATCAATTGATGAAGGGACAGAAGCCCAGCTGACCAGAGTCTCAAACCCTGGATGACACTCATTGTGAAACGACCAAACCCACCAAAGGGTCTAGTGTTTGAGAACCAAGAGTACTAGGGTTGGATCAAGTGCGATGGTAGTTTGGGAAAACTCCAGGAGAACAAGACTGGGGTGTCTTGGTCTACTGGTTCTAGTATTTATACTACTGGTACATGCGCACAGACCAAGCTGTGCGAGATAAGAGGTACATATGCTATAGGCTAAGGCTGTACATATGATAAGAGCTGTTAATGCTATAGGACGATAAGCATACCATGTGTTTGTCTAGAGCGTATAGCTGCGATGATCAATATTGTGGGAAAGTAGCGGGCTTCGTGGGAAAGTAAGCAAGTGGAGCATTAGGATAAGAAGTGTAGTATGTCTGTAGTGAATGCGACACTTGTGTCTTTTCTGATTGAAATAAAGGCTAGAAAAATGGGAAAAATAGGGGAAAAATAGGGAATCGTAACACATTGGAATTTCATTCAAGATTGTTGGTCCCCAATTGAGGAACAACCCGCTATTGGGGTGATCATCCCCACCATCGAACAATTCTTGAATTGTCGGCCACAGTCCCATCCCCTCTCTGACTTGATCAAGTCATGGCCAAGTTAGATTGATTCTCTTGTGGACATGTCATCTTCTCTCAGCCAAGTTATCTTGGAGTCCTCGATGATAAGTGTCGATGTCTTTGACAATGATTCTCAGAAGGGGTATGAACACTGGATGACAAACATCAAAGTCACACTGACGATATGAATCTCATTTGTCCATCATGACCATATCACACTCTCTCATACTTTGATGTGTGGTGGTTCTTGACTGTGTTGAATGTGGGCGTGGACAACCATGCCAATCCCCCACCAGTCCTGAGCAGAACTTTGTATAATGCAACTCCCTTTGCACCAGGCTATCCGTTTTCTGTATTGAAAGGTAAATACGTTTCAATACCTGGGGGTGGTATCTGCTCACTGGTGATGACCTTAGACCTTTCATACACGAGTGGGGTGTATGCGGGACCTCCTCAAAAGAGGTAATAGGGTGTTTAGGATGCGCTAGTAGGACGGACGATTACAAAGCACAAGGAACCCACCTTTGACTGCCTGGACGCGCGTTAAATAGTGATGCTTCTTCCACTTTGCGCTGTGATCCATTTTGCATTTGATGTACTACTCACTAGTGTTTGTCCATTGATATCATTCTATCATTTTGCTATTCTGCTGCAGTAACTGCGCCGATTCCGGAATCCGGGGTGTACTGATAACTCAGCCGAGTTCAACACATGACAACAACAAGGCTCGACTCACGACCACACCACCTACCAACTCAGTCGCAGACAACTCGTCATGCATTCCCATTCAAGTATGCATACGGTTCTTAGGTCTCCTCCAGGGTCCGAAAGCTTGGCGCTTGAGTATTTTCTTCCAACCCATCGTCAATCCGTCCAGTATTACTGCCAGCAGGCGTACAACGCTTCGTTGATGACGACTGTGTGACGGACCTACAGGACGCAAAAATTGATCCAAAATGGATATCCACTCAACCGGTGTGTGGAGTTATGGGAGCGCATCATCCAGGAATGCTCAAAGGTGTGTCGTTGTCGTCTTCGCTATCTATCAGGTGAACCATAGTAATTGGATCCTTTTCTGATTTATTACTACGGTCCTATTAGCCATCGGGTCAGTATTCCTAATTTACTCGACTTGCTTTGTGCATCTTCATCGCTCGGTGCAAAAGCACACCAACCAATATCCGACGAGTCACTGGTCACCTTTGTACGTCCTTCATCTCGCAATCTATATCATCTATCCTTGCTTTCCAAGGCTACTGATACCCCACTCCCAGCAAGCTAACACGTCTTTTCATGTTGACCATGACCTTCAAAGCCGTCGCCGGATTATTGAAGTGTCACCCCAGTCGAACATCATTGACCTAATCTTACGGACACGAAATGGGTGCAACATACCATTCAATGGATCGATGGGGTTTTGCGGGCACTCTCATCACGGCAAGTGTCCTCTTGACCATTGCGTTTGCACCACCTATCTACCTTCTTGCGGCCCCAGTCCGAGTCAGAAATGACGCCCACCTCTCGCATAACGAGGCCTTTGAGCGAATTGAAGAAGACATGTTCGGCTTCGAGAGCAACGATTGATTCGAGCGCTGCCTCAGGTCCCCTCGCATCATTCGCAACACTGCCCTCCTCCGCAGTCAGGGCGGGGGTTCGGGCTCAGGGTCTGTGAGTAAACCACCTAAGTCTTGGCCAGCTCTCTCCCGTTGCACGAAAGTGAAAACAGGGGGTGGACGGCACAGATGTTGAGCTTGGGGATGAATGGAACACGACGAGCGATTGCAATCGAGATGATGTGGACGCGATGACGGAGGAGGAGAGGGAGCTAAGGAACCCACAACTCAGGAATAGACAATGGACCTCAGGCTCATAGGCAGGTGTCCACGATGGGTACACTGTGCGTAGTTCGATCACGTGACGCGATGCACATGACAGTGATCCGAGACATCGCAGTGCCTAGATGCATATGCCTGAAGATAATTATGCATCATGTGGACGGCTTTGAATTTGAGATGCCGACCGGTCAATACCACGGTGTCTCGCTCGGAGCTGGATTGTGCAAGACAGCATTGCCTGATTTCTGTGTTTTCCCTCCCACAGTCTTTCTCGTCGACGCACCTGAACAAATTCACCGACTCGAAACGCAGCTTGCAATATCATGCCAAGCGCCGTACGACATGTAGGATCTGTCAATGATGGTCCTCGGCCACTTCTAGTTATCCCGGCACATGATAATGACAGTTTCCGGAAGCTCGCGTACCTCCCTGACGGACACCGAGTTGTCACTGGCTCTGAGGGCGGAACTGTGAAGGTCTGGAGCCTGGAAAACGGTGGGCAAGAAGGGACATCAATGGAGCACAAGATCGGATCCATAATCGACCTTGCTGTGACACGGGACGGCACAAAGATCATCAGCAGTGATGAGGGAGGAAGCATCAAATTATGGGACGTCGAATCGCACAAACTCATCCAGGACTGGACTTACCCAAAGGGAATCCATAATATTGCCATCTCGCCAGATGATCGATTCGTTGCGGTTTGCAGTCAGACCATGGTGATTTATAGCATGGAAGGGGAACAAGTCAATCAGTCCATCAACGTCGATGCAAATGGCCCTATTTGGTGGATGTCATTCTCTCCAAACGGTGACAAACTCGCATGCGTTATTGACTATGACATCTACGTGTACGACGTCAAGACTGGCGCACTCATCCTGGGTCCACTAGGGGGCCCCGGAGCTGTCATACATTGGGTCCTATGGTCACGCGATAGCGACAGACTCTTCTTTATACCTGGTGACGAAACAATTTGCTGTTGGAACGCAAAGACGGGAGAACAAATCGGACATCCATGGGCAAGTCACACAGACTGGATATACACACTCTCCCTTTCACCAGATGGATCAATCCTAGCGAGCGCGTCCGATGATGAGACAGTTCGCTTTTGGGATGCAACTACCGGTGATCCTGTCGGGCAACATCTACGGCATGATAAATCTGTACATGATGTTTCTTTCTCTCCCTCTGGTGAATTTCTGGCATCAACAGATGTTAAGAAGATATATTTATGGCGGGTACCTTGGGTATGCTACCCAGGCTCTGAATGTTGCATGTGCATGGCCGTCTTATCATTTGCTTAGCTCTCTTCCGTGACCCTTCCTGGCATTGATTATATTCCAAGTGGTCTTGCTCCTTCATACGCAAGTGTTTGTCGTTAGGGTCGTCCTTTTGATCGCTCATACTTTCGGTAGCCACCTCCACCACTTCGTCCCGTTGCACCCTCAACACCGTCTCATTCCTCTTCGACCTCATTGCCAAGAATGGAACGACAGTCTCAACCCTCCACCCTCTGGTATATCATTTGAATATGCTGTAGTGTATGAACATCTGACCAACCTCCGATAGCATCGGATTTCCGGCGGCGGCGGATCTAACCCACCATATTATCAGAATAAACAATCAGTATTCGGCAGTAGGAAGTTTTGGTGATGTGTACAGATGTCGTTATCTTGGCAACTCGATGCCAATAGAGGTCTGGGCGTGATTTACAGCTCATTTGCCCTCTATTGACGTTTTCTTCAGGTTGCAGTAAAGGCATTCCGATTCACGTTCACCGGCAGTAAATCTAAAAAGGTAGCTATTCGCATTACAACCAAATGTATGACCTAAACTACCTTGCAGATGATCCATCGTGAACTCGGAATATGGAGGAGACTGGAACACGACAATATCGTCCCTTTCCTAGGCATTGCACATGGGTTTGGGGTGCAGGGTACAATGTCATTGGTGTCGTTATGGATGCACAATGGATCCCTTCACCATTTCCTAGAGAAGCATGACGATAATCTAGGTGTAGAACACCGACTCCAGTTTGTGCGTCCAATCAGTTTTGTGTACTTTCCCGTCTAACCTTGCACGATAGCTCTGGGATATTGCCAACGGGCTACAGTACTGTATGTTGTTCTATCATTGCTAAAATTTCAATGGAATAACACATTATAGTACATTCTTTTTCAGTTGTCCACGGTGACCTGAACTGCGTACGTCAGAGTAGAAATTCTCATCATCTCTGTCGTCTAACCAAAAGACAGAATAACGTGCTCCTGGATGCGGACTACACTGCTCGCTTAGTTGATTTTGGATACGCTTCACTGGTGGGAAGGATACCCGAAGCATTGGCTTATCTCCAAAGGTCTACTGCTCGGCCGGGAGCGTTGCGCTGGAGTGCTCCGGAGCAAATTTTATCGGAAGAGACATTCAAGCGGACAACCAAAAGCGATATCTACTCCTTTGGTTGTGTCGCCCTTCAGGCGAGCTCGTTGGACGCAGGTTTCAGATTGGTGCTGATGCTCATGTAGGTCTTGTCCGGAAAACGGCCATGGTCGGAAGTTCAAGAAGACGGGGCTGTTGTTTTACGGTTAGCAAAGGGCCAGAAACCGGACCGACCAAAGTCTCGAATGATAGACGATTCACACTGGTGTTTGATTCAAGAGTGTTGGTCACCGATGGAGGAGCGCCCCACCGCAGAGGTGATAAAATCCGCTATCCAACAGTTCTTGAATGATGGCCCATGGTCCCCTCCCTTGCATGACTTGATCCAGTCATGGTCAAGTCAGGTGGATGATGGAGCCGAATTGTTGTCGTCTCCTAGTGAAGTCCCCGTGCAAGGTTCGAGCGCTCGATTTGCCCAGACTTTAGATAGTGAAGATGATGAGCACACGTATGTAGCGATTGTTGGCTCTGTCCAGTCGATGATTACGCTGACGCCTCGGCATCTTCATCTATCAGCACCTAGGTCTTTGCTCTCTGATCCCTGGAGTTTGTACCGACCTCAGGACGAGGAATATCACACAACGTTGATAGCAAAGCGGGTGCAAATCCGTAGAGAGCGCAACACAGGACGAGGAACATCATCACAAAAAGCAGTGCATGTAGGCGTGCATTTCACTCCATGTCTCTCGTCAGTTGGGGTTACTATCTTTCGTCATTTTATGAGGTTGTACTCTACATGATGTATTTATTTACCAGTAGCTCTAGTTGCAGAACGCTTCTGTGAAACATTCTGTAGTCTTGACATCCAACTAGGTATGCGAATCGATTCTGACCAACAAGATGCAGGAAGCCATTGTATAGCATGTTCGGCCATGATCTGTCAATTTAGTTGGAGAGGGCTTCCGTATCACCAATTCGGGGACATCTATCCAGGAAGCTAGGGCCAACGGAAGATGAATTAACGTTGAACGAGGTGTACCTCACAGTACTGACTGTACTCCCGGAAACAAGTACCGGCATCCAGACTCCGAGTCATGGTCGTTACTAGGCATCAGCATTTTGTGTCCATCGAGTTCCGTGAGTCGCGAGACACTAGGGGCCACTATCATCTCTGTATCAGCGACGTTGCCGAATATGGATTGCTTAGTCAGTAGTACTAGTAGGAACTGAACCACTGACACACTCGAGGCAAGGCAACAAGTCAACCTCCTCCGAGAGCTCATGACATGGATTCCCCCGCCGTGCTGGTTCAAGACGAGGTCGTACATCGCGTAAAACGATTCAAGGTCAGTTTTCGTTAATCTCTCCACCGCATGACTGATGGGGAGTCTCTCAGCACCAATCGTACGCAGAATCATTAAAACACGTTCATCTGCCGTCCGCGCTTGATCTCACAAAGTTTGACCATGATATAACCGTATGTCGTCGCCCGTGGCCACGTTTTCTCTTTTTCCATGCAGCGTTCACCTCTACCATTAGGACACCGAATCACACTTTTACGTGTCCCTTCAGCAATGGAAACAGCTCAATCTATCCCCCTCGTTCATCCGATTTGCGCAACAGGCCGATCCACTCTCCCTTTCCATGCCCCTCCTCTTACACAACTGGAGAGACATTGTTGAGTTATGGATGGCCGCAGTGGATGCCGCTGACGACGAAGGGTTACGAACGCTTCTCGAGTGTGTCAACCCTCTTCTACCCTTATTTCTCTTGCTCATTCGATCCCAGCCTTCTCCAGAAGCTTGCACATGACCTTCGCACGACCCTTTCGCCTGTCTACGCTGACCTGTTAGCCAAACTCCTCAGTTTTCTTCCCCGTCCTATCGCAATCCCCGCGCTCACGGCATTGCTAGCGACGCTGTCGGGGCTTTTTAGGTACCTTCTCGTGCCATCCATACATTTGGATCTTTTACAGCAGACGTGGTCCTCCTTTCACGCTATCCTGCCAAATTGTAGTCCCGAGGTACAGCGCGCTGCTGCCGAGGTGTGGGCGTCTGTGTTACGCCGTCTGAAGACTTCTGCACGAGAAAAGGCAGTTCTCCTCATGGCCAACAATCTCGATGGCGTAGAAAGTGCCAGTGCTTGGATGCTCGTGTTTGCTTGCAAAGTGAGCCTACCTCGCTTTTCGCGCTTCCACTGTGCTGATTTCCTTTCCCGTTATATGCAGTCTGTCTCCTCAACCCTCCACACGACTTCACCTTCAATAATGGGACCGGCCATCGACTGCTATCTGACCTGCGAAAAATCTGATTTACTGTATACCGTTTTACAACGCACACTTACTTCTATCATTCACCACTGCAAGGGTGCCGATCAGTTTTCTGGCATCGCTGAGATACTCGTAGCTCGATTTTTGACTTCCGTCAGTCAGTCGCCATCAAACGACGCAGAAATAGAGCGCCTCCGTCGTATATTACAGCTGATCAGTATCGTTTGCAGCGTACGTCAGGGATCTCGATTGTCGCGTGAGTTTTTTTTGTCCACTTCCCGCCTCGTCCTGTTACACTCATTCCTTGTTTGAAGCACCTCAATTGTCGCAACTAGCATCTGTCCTGCCAAACATTCAAATTTCCCCTCCAATCGAGACCGCTCTCTTCAAATTTTCGCTCGCGGTCCTTACAGCAGGAGACATGTCCATGGCAACGAGCACTGGACGTCTGTTGATCACGGGAGCTCTCAAAGTACCCAAGTTTGGAGTTTCGCTTCTTGGCGCTCTCGCCGAGCTATCTTGGGGAGGATGGAAACTCGTTGCTCTACCAGCCTTGTTTCGGTCGACGGACGATCTTCTCACTGCACAGCCAAAGCAGACGTTACGCTTGTTTGCATACCTTCATCATGTCGACAAACTCGGGGAGGTGGATATCGTGTGGAAACGTACCATCGATATTTGGCTTTGTGAACGCTTGTCTCGTTGGGAGCTCAGCTCAAACGGTGTAGATGAGTTGCGCAACCTTTTGTCGCTATTGGTGTACGTCGACAAGATGCCGGGATTATTGGTAGACATCGTCCAACGCATGCTTGATGCACCTGACCCAGAGGCTTCTTGGAATGCGTCTCATGTAAATCCTGCCTGGGTTCTATGGATATGCATGCACGGCCTCGCGGGGTCCAAGAACGCATCGTGGAGACAGCAGGTCGATCTGGCAGGGTGGACGAGAATGATCGTACAGCAGTGGTCATGGTCTCAATGCGCCCTGATTGGTTTGGCAGGTCTTGTACAGTCGAGGTAAGGTGACGGGATACCTTTCCAGAGCAAGGCATATTAATGATGAGAGATCCCCAGCCCGTCAACATCAGACGTCTTGTCCTTCTCGGAGCTCTATCTGCACTTACGAACGTGCATCATATCGCATTCACGGTCGTTGCGCCTGAGCGCGCTCAAGATACTCTCCTCGAAACTAGTCAAGTCAACTCCAGGCGAACACGACGTACTGAAGCGGTGTTTGCAAGGAGAGGAAGTTTCTCTGGACGCTCAGGGCGTGCGCGAACGGGTGTTGCGAATTGGTCGTATTGGGCAGGTGATCAAAGATGACGAACCTCTGGCTACTGACCTATGTGTCAGATGGTTAATCTGTGCGTTTTCTCCCCGTCCCCGTTCGAACGTGTTTGATTGTTTTTTTATAGCCCAACTCAAGGTTAATCTACGACCGTTATGGTCGCCGGCTGCTGAGGCGCTCTCATCCTTGGCCAAGCGATTCGGGGATACTGTCTGGGAATGCCTATTTGACGAGTTGCAAACGGTTACCACAGCGGACAAGATGAGCGGACTTCCTGAATGGCTGAACGAGAAGATCGGACAGGATGTGAACGATGATCCTCGGGAAGAGGAACGGACATGGAGCGATGGTGCCGCGCACAGAATGAGGACCGTGATCTCGAGTTGGCTGGACCAGGATCATGACCGGAAAGCGATTGTCCTTGTAAGTGTCAGATTTTTTTCGGTATTGGATATGTCGACGTTCAACACCATTCTCCTCGCCCATAGGACCAAAAGCCTTCTGACCGATTTGACCCTGTTTCGTACGAGACGCAACTGCTCTCGACGCTCGGACAGTGCGCCGCGCTCGCAGAGAAACACAACCGCGAACTTGTTCCCTTGTTCTTGTCGCTGGCGGTCAACGATGACACCGTGTCGAATCTTGCCCGCTACAAACTACATGCGTGGCTCACGCTGTTTAGCAAGTTCACCAACCCCAAGGCGCTCTACGCTACAGAGACGCTCTTTACCGTCTACCGCGCCATCTTGTCCCATCCCGATCGTGCACTGCAGACAGTCGCACTCAGCTGTGTGCTGACTTATAAGCCTCCCAACCTCGTGAGGCATGAGGAGACGCTTCGGCATTTCCTAGACGATTCGCTATGGCGGGACGAACTCGCGCACCTCGACTTTTCTTCGCTAGACGCCACAGACCGACCCATGTTCGTGGACACGACGATTCGTCTCCTCTTTGGAATCATGCTCGAGAAAAAGGGACGCACCAAAGGAGGGGATAGAAAAGCTGCGGTGCTCAGTGCGCTGGCTGCGTGCACCGAGGACGAGCTCGGGTTACTCGTCGACCTGATGCTGAAGCCGATGGGGTCGAGCAGTCTGGCCTGGAAAGAGGAGGGATTCGTGTTGACCGGGGCGCCCTCGAGCGTATCTTCAAAGCAGCAGGTTGGGTTTTTGAATCTGTTAGGCCAGGTGCTGCGGCACCTCGGGCCGAGGGTCGTACCACACTGGCCTGCCCTTCTTGGAACTGCCCTGAACCTCGCTGCATCTGCAGAAACCCGATTAGGAGGTTTGAAGCAAAATGAAGTGCCAGTGGCAAGCGGCGGTCTTAACGAAGTCCAAGAAGACGAGGAAGATCGAGAGGACGTGGATGAAAACATCGACGAGGGGTTGACCACCAGGACCGCACGCACCGTACGACAACTTGGGCTCCGGCGACTGGCCGACTTTTTCCGCAACCCTGGCTCGTTCGACTACTCGCCTTACTTGCGGGCATCCTTTGATACCATCATTTCGCCAAGGCTTGCGCTCCTTGACCAAGAGAACACGCAAGCGCCGTCCGCTTTGCTCGACGTGTTCTATCTATGGGCGTCCCGGCCCGAGTATGCCTGTTATCTGGTGGATTACGACGATCGTGTTTTGCCCAAGGTGTTGGATTGCTTGGTCGCCACCAACGTCAAGCCGACCGTGTTGGCGCACATTTTTGACATCGTGGATCGCTTGCTCGCCTTCGCCTCCGAGGATGACGCTATCGCACAGGACGTCGTGAAACCGCATCTGTCGCTTCTACTCACGAATCTGACGACGCTCGTTGAGCGGACCAAGGGTGATCAACACTTGTCCAGTCCTCTTGCACAGCGCCAAATCAGCGTATTATCCCAAGTGGCTCATCACATCGCCGACCCTGCACAGGCGTCCGTTCTCGTCGGGTTACTAGCTCCCTTGCTACGCAAACCAGGCAAAGTGGTTCCCGAAAAGATCAAGATGATCCTGTTGATGATCCTCAATAATCTGTTTGCGCTCGTCCCCGAGTTGTCAGATCCGGCATCACCGACCTTTGCCCGAGTCTACGAATTGTTGTCGCACTTGTTCCTCACGTTCCGTTCCAACGGCGCGCGTCTCGCGCTCACATCGACCTTCAACCAACTGGCGATTCTCCACCCGAATCTTCAGGATCTTGCATGGCTCTTGGAGTCGCTCAACGCGTGTTCTACGAAACGCATCAACGAACCTAATTTCGATCGTCGACTTGCGGCGTTTACAACACTCAACGAGGAGCGCTACCTCACCCTCTCTCCTCGCGATTGGCTACCGGTTCTATACAACGCGTTGCATTTCGTGCAAGACCCAGAAGAACTCGCTGTTCGCAACAATGCCGCGTTTACACTTCGCCGTTTCGTTGGCATCGTTGCCTCTGATGGCCCCTCTGCAGCTGAAGCCGAGCCACTGTTCGTGCGTACTGTCTTGCCGGCACTCAAGAACGCGCTGCGATCCAAGGCTGAGCTTGTTCGCGCCGAGGCACTCGGCGTCATTGCGCATACCGTGATCAAATGCGAACGCATCGCTTCACTACAAGAGATGCGTCCCTTGCTCGCAGGCGGCGACGACGAAGCGAGTTTCTTTTCCAACATCCACCACATCCAGATTCATCGACGAACGAGGGCCCTTCGACGACTCGGCGAACAATGCGAGCAAGGGTACCTGCGAGGCAAGACGCTCGTCGAGATCTTCGTGCCGCTCGTGGAGCACTACATCGTGTCGACGGCGTCGTTGGACCATTTACTCGTGGCTGAGGCGATCAACACGCTCGGCCGTATTGCCAGGCAGCTTCATTGGTCGGCGTACTACGCCTTGGTTCAGAAGTATGTTCGGAGCGCCAAGGATAAAGACGATGCCGTCCGCGTGCATGCGCGCGCGCTGGTTGCTATTCTTGAAAACTTTCACTTTTCGATGGAGGAGGAGGTTGTTCTGGACACGGACATGCCAGTCGTCGTGGATAACGAGGTGCTGCGGGGTGAAGACAACGCAGCCGAGACCCAAACTCCACCCGTCGTTCCATCCGCGGACGTACAAAAAGTATCCGACGCCGTCAACGTACGCCTCTTACCAGCGTTACTCGGCTACCTAGAGAACCGAGATGAGAACGAAGACAGCCTCCGCATACCCGTCGCACTCGGGATCGCCCACGTCGCCCTCCATCTTCCAGCCAGCGCCAAAGAAGCACAAATTGGCAAGCTACTGACGGTGCTCAGCCAGGCACTGCGCAGCCGTTCGCAAGAGACGCGCGACCTCGTCCGCGAGACCCTGTGTCGAATCGCCGTCGTGCTCGGTCCTGCATATCTCCCACTGGCTCTGCGCGAGCTCCGTGCTGCGCTCTTGCGTGGTCCACAGCTCCACGTGCTCGCGTACGTCACGCACGCCTTGCTGACGCACGTCACCTCGCCCGACAGCGCCGACGCCGCAGTCGCATTCGACGACCTCGACGGGTGCATAGACGACATTGCTCACATCGCGTCCGAAGTCGTGTTTGGCGAGTCAGCCAAGGACGTCCAGCACGAGGATTTCAAGACCAAGATGCTTGAGGTCAAGGGGAGCGCGTCGAGGGGTCTCGACTGCTTTGCACTCTCGGCGCGCTACGTCTCGCCGAACCGGATCGGCGCGTTGCTCTTACCACTCCGATCGGTGATGGAGGTGACCAATTCTGCCAAGCCGATGCAGCAGGTGGACGAGGTGCTCAGGCGGATTGCGAGTGGGCTCAATACTAATGCGCGACTGAACTCACCCGAGTTGCTGGTGCTGTGTCATACGCTCGTCAGTCAAAACGCCAAGTTTTTGCAAGAGGCGGAGAAAAGGAGGACGTTGAACAAGGGGAGGGGACGCAAGGACGACCATATCGTCCAGACTAAGCGCAAGATTGTCGCTGACAATGATCATTATGCACACAATTCGTATCGGTGCGTTTCTGCGTCGTGTGCATGTATGCGTGTCGGAGCTGATGATGTGAACTAGATTCGTCGTGTTTGGACTTGATTTGTTCACGACCGCCTATCGACGATCACGGTTTGACCTGCGCGACGCACAGCTCCTCGCGAGACTGGAGCCCTTTGTCAACTTGATTGGGAACACGCTGTATGCCGAATCGGAAGCAGTCATTATCGCAGCGCTCAAGGCTGCTCCTTGTATCCTTCAATGTCCCCTGAAAGCCGTCCCCACGTCAGCACCGCTCATATCCCGTCAAACCCTGGTCATCATTCGCTCCGTCGGGAGCGCTGAATCTGAAGTGGCCCAAACCGCATTCAAGTCCCTTGCGACGATCCTACGTGAGTGTCCCACATCCAACATTAAAGAAGACGACCTCCTCTTCCTCCTCGCTCTCCTCGCACCCGACCTCGAAGAAGCCAACCGTCAAGCAAGTGTGTTCGCGCTCCTCCGCGCCATCGTCGCCCGCAAGCTTGTCGTGCCCGAGCTATACGACCTCATGACGACCGTCTCCACCATCCTCGTTACCTCACAGTCGGCACACACGCGCGAATCCGCACGGTCGCTCCTCCTCCAGTTTTTGCTCGATTACCCACAGGGCGCGGGCCGTCTGCAGACGACGCTGGCGTTTTTGGCGCGCAATTTGTCGTACGAGCACGCGTCGGGCCGGTCGAGCGTGCTTGAGCTGCTGCATGCGCTGATGACCAAGTTTGACGTGGGGTTGATGGCGAAACATGCCGAGATGCTGTTTGTGGCGCTTGTGTTGTGCTTGGCCAATGATACGGACAAGACGTGTCGGGTAGCTGCTGCGGGTGTGATCCAGGTACTCGTGCGACGGCTGGAGGGGGAACCGTCACAACAACAATTGTTGCGGCAGACAGTCATGGGCCATTTACACGCGTGGGCGGTACAAAAGGAAAAAGCAACGTTGCGAAGCGTCGCAGTGCAAGTGTATGGGCTTGTCGTGGACGCGTTGCAGCGCGGCGCGGCGCCATATCTTGATGGGATCTTGGATGACTTGCAAGCTGTTGCAGAGAGCAGCTGTGCGTGGCTTGCCAGCCAAAACGGCGAGATGGACGTGGACGACGAGGGAGAGGGAGAGGAGGGATTCGATGGCGAATGGCACGCGACGTACCAGACGCTCCAGGGGCTCGCCAAGGTGTTGCAGGTGTTTCCAGAGACGATCGCATCTAGCAAAGTCCGATGGACGGTTGTCGTCGAGTTGCTTGCGTTTCCGCATGCATGGGTGCGGAGTGCAGCGTGTCGGTTGCTTGGGGTGTTGTTTGCAGCGTCGACGACGGAGGGCGCGACCGCGGGTGCAGGAACGGAGGTGTTGACGTATGCGTGTATGAGGGATGTGGCGGACAAGCTGTGTGCGTTGCTCAAGAGTCCGAACTTGGAAACGAGCGTGGCGTTGCAGGCGGTCAAGAATTTGTTTTTCGTTGGCAAGTGGTTCGTGGTGCAGTCGTTGGATAGGTGTGGGGGTGAGGCCAAGGAGAATGACAGTGAAGATGATAACGAGGATGAAGACGAAAACGAGGAGCGAGATGGAGATGGGGAGAGTCAGAAAAAAAGGCGATCGGACGCGCTTCCATGGTTGTTCTCCAAGTTATCTTATCAAGCCCGATCTGCGCAGATTGCGCGACGAAACAAATCGACCGCTCCGGTATGTGTAGGCGTTGTGACATCGACGTTGACTGACGTGATTCTACTTTTTGCTCGGTGTATGTGCGTTGCAGGCCAACTGGGCGCTCTCGCCGTTATCGGTGCTACGTTTCTTTGCAGCGATGACGTCGTACATGGACGCATCGCAGCTCGAGCGATTCCTGCCACACATTCTCACACCCGTTTATCGTATTACTGAGGAAGACACCATTCGGGATGCAGGTGTGGGTATGTTGCGCGTTCCTCTCTCTCGTTGACGCGGCGC